>JAODUK010035875.1:0-21694 GCA_027564635.1 Typhlichthys eigenmanni | reverse complement strand
CCCCCCCCCCCCCCCCCCCCCCCCCCCCCCCCCCCCCCCCCCCCCCCCCCCCCCCCCCCCCCCCCCCCCCACAAAACTCTAATGTCATTGGGATGTTCTGTTTTTAAAAATAATTTTATCTGTTCTATTTTCTCCATACCAGTAACACAACCGTACCAGTAAAAAAAAAAATCTAATACAATAATAGGAACCCGTCGTTCACTTATTTAATCAGATATCGCCCCATTTGGGTGCGAAAAAGACAATAAGTCATAAACCTTTACTTTCCCATATGATAATACTTTTAATCCATTCCTTTTGTATGATTACTGCAAACAATTTAGCTATGTTAGCCGTTTGCTATTGAAGACCCTCACCTGGGGTTACTGACTCAAATAAACACAGAGGCTCTCCTTGATATTTATAGGTTTTTATGTGTAAAAGAAGGGCTCCCTAAAGCTACACTCGGCAACCTTCCAAGAAACCTCTTGATGATCGAAGAGTAAAACATTTCCTTGAGAATAACAACTTCAGTTCAGTTCACTTTGTACATAACAAAATACAAGACACACATTAAATAAACATATATATACTGTCTACTGTATATATAAACAGCTTATATAAACAGCTTCTGCTAATTAGAAACGTCAATACAAAAAAGCAATGATTGAATGATTAAACTTGCAATTTAAGGTTGTGTTTAGTCCTTGTTAAATAGGCAAACCCTATCCAGTTGGTTAATGCATACATTGACAGCTGCCAGCCACTGTGGCTGGTTATTGTATAGCTGTAGGTGTGGCTGAACCCCTCCTGTCTCCATCTGTTACTCTGTGTATTACAGTAGAGCTGCAGGGACAGTCACAAACAGTGTGTGGTGTGCTGGGTTAGCACATTTCCGTCTGTTGAATACATGTGTGTGTGCATGTGCTGTACTCTTATCTTGTATGCATGGCACGTCACTCACGTTTAGAGACCATGCTTACATTGTGTGTTTTTGTCATGTTCTATCTGTGTTTGTCTGTGAGAATGTGAATGTGTCTGTGTATTTTTACTTGAGTGTATTTGTGTCGTCAACAACAACAACAAAAACAATAAAAATATATATAATGTATGCTATATATTTGTTTGTTAGTTTAGACCTGCATTTTCTTCTGAATTTGGAGCTTTAATGGCCTAAAAGTGAATGTGTTGTAATGAACCATTGTTGACAGTAAGGTCATTTAGCAGATATACAAAGAGACTTTTACAGTGAGTACAGTTTACAAAGTATTAAGGAAGTATGGGTAAGGCAACTTACTCAGAGATAGGTAGGCAGCTCTTCTTGGGGATTAAACCTACAACATATGGGTTGGACGTGATTAACTACTATCCTGCTGAATGTGTCACTAAATTGAGATTACATTGCTGCTATATTCAGCATATATTCAGTAAAATCATGAGCAAACACACCACACACTCGACAAAAACAATGAGATGGACATGCATAATTCTTTAACAAAATCATTTTAATGTAGGATTTTCTTGTCCCTCTTGTCCCACTGACCAGTATACAGCATCCAGTTGAAATACATCCCTTTTGTTTGTTTTTGTTGAATCTGAGCCACACGATTGGACAAGCCACATGCTGACACAGACACACATACAGTTACATGTATTGTTACACTATATTGTACGTTTTACAAGGTCCTTTTCTCTAATCATCCCCTTCTGGACTCTTAAAGTTACAACATTGCACAGCAACAGCAACAAAAGAATAAACCCCTGCTTGTACATTTATACTCCACTGGGCAAACTTTCCTCTCACAAAGACATGTGTGCTTGTAGTTTCCATAGAGGCCTGTCAGGGCTCATACATCAGACACCTGCAGAGGGGATTGCTGTGCCCATCACCAGTGACAGGGGAGAAGACTGAGGTAATGGACAGAGACAGGGCACTCACTATTTCAACACAGCCTCACACAACTTGCCATGCAGGACACATCACGATGCGCCTCCAAGTGAAAAGAGAGGGAGGTTTATCTCAAAAATGCTTGTCTGTCTTTATCGCAAGGGTTCTCAACGTGGGGACTGGGGACCCCCTCTTGGGGCATGACAGAATGTGGGTGTTGTGTTAAAGTTTAATTGGGTAATACTTACAGTTTGTTTTATCTTTTTACCTCACTGTACGTGGACTCATAGGACTGTGTGCAGCTGTGGCATCAGCAACCAACACCCTTCAACCAACCCTTTCAACTATATGTGACTAATGTTCACCTTCACCTTGTCCATGCCAATCATATATATATGTCTTACAATCACATACATACACTGTACTGCATGTAATATATCTTTCTGATAACATGGACTCTGTCTCTGCCAGAGGATAACAGCTTAAAAGCTAGAGCTAAAGTTCCAACATTACTTGAGAGCTGTAGCTATAGTTTAATTCTGTCAAAAAGTGTTTTTTGGGAGTCTTCCTGATTTACATACGTGCTATGCATGCCTCAGTGAGTCTAACTCTTGATAATCCATCAGAGTTTCATGCATCAATGATACGCTTCATTACCGGCCAGCAAGCCTACCGTGTAGTGCCTTTGAAAGTCTTTGACATTTGATATGAAGTTTAGGGTGCTATCTACTGGCATTGAAACATCAAAAAGCATAATTATATTGCATTTTGTACACCTGTTAAATGTGATCAAATCATTTTAAGTTCATGTTCAACTTTATTTTAATTTATCCAAACAGGGTAGGCTATATGCGTATACATAAGTATTGCCCTCTGGACCCAAGCCATTAAACTGCAGTGTGCATACAAGTGTGCATACACTGTGCATAAAAGTGAGCATACATACAGTATTTATGCACACTTTTATATAGTGTGTGCACTATATCATTATTATGCCCCATACCTTTAAACTGTGGTTGAGAAAAATGTTAATGGATACAAATCTAATTTTAAAAGGCTTCACTAGGATGACACATATTTTAGTAAAATTGGTTCATAATATCACATCATTCTAACAATATATTTGTAGTAAATGAGATGATATGCTGATTGTGTTGCCAGAGAGCGTTAAGCTGAGGTAAGACTTGGTGATGTGTTGTGGGCATCCCGTGGTGAGCAGTGTGTGAGCACACTGAGAATGTGAAGGCGTCTGCATTATTTAATAACCACCAGCCACAGCCTTAAATATCTGTGTAAATCATAGTTTTAATAATACAAAATACAAACTGAGAGAGGGAAACTAAATTTTCCCCACAGCATATTAAAAACATGTTTTAATAATATCTTTATCAAAATATTCATTTGTTTTAATTGTGTTTTATCTTATTGTTTTGGTGTTGGCTAGTGTCTGCACATGTGATTTATAGCATGATGCTAGACATTAAATGACAGTAGGACCACCCATTATGAAGATGGTGTGTGGTCATTTAACTCATTGCTGTTGCTGACCATGGAGAACAGACACAAGCTCCCTGGTGTCCAGAACTTACTTACCAGATGTGGCAGACAGAGTTGCACTGTTTAATAGTGGTTCAGCATCAGTTGTTTCTGTTGTCTGTTGTGTGTGTGTGTGTGTGTGTGTGTGTGTGTGTGTGCCTGGTTAAGGATTTCAGGCCATATGTACCCCCTATCCCCATTCCCATGGATTTAATCAAATCAAAGATAGATTTCCTGTCACTGTTATTCATGTATAATCATTAGTTAATTAATATGAATTAATAATAAATCTAGAAAGCATACAGCTTAACAGTTACATGTACACATTCATTTATGTGTGGTTTGCAAAGTAGTTGGATCACAGCAAATGTGCAGCCATGACCCAAGAAAGACATGAAGAGGACCTTCTGCCGTTGCTGCCTTCCATTCGTCACAAGCAGGGCTGGTTGCATTGGCGAACTAGGCAGTCACCTAGGGTAGGGAGCCACTTACCTACAGTTTAGGTGCTGTTGCATATAGGCAACTCACCTGTGCAGCATTATTCATTAAAAGGCATTTGATATGAGAGTTTAATAGTATACAGTATATTTTATAGTGTCTCTAATGCTGCTTAATTAGAATAACGGTTCAATCATGATTATAGATATTATGTAGGCCTATGTTGTGCTTCTACATGTGTGAGATGCTATTTATATTTTGCAATAAACAAATTCATTGATAAATATCACAAGCTACAGGCTACAGCCTATAGATCTACAGTATATTGTTGGTGGTTTAGGGAGGGGTGGGGGCCGATCAAAAGTAATCTTGCCTAGGGCTACAGAGGAACCAGAACCAGGCTTGCGCAAAAGAAGAGGAAAACCGAAAACCTACATATTATTTATGTGAGTGGTGGGCGTATGCATGTGGCGCGTACCCTCCCACCCCATCTCTGAGGTGTACACAATCGCAGACCTCACTACAGACCAGCGCAAAAGCGGAGGGTGTGTGTTTGCTCATCGCTGTTTATCTCAGACACATAGTAGCCTAATCAATGCTCGTTTGAATGCTTCTGCAATTGACTCTGGATTCGGAAAGGACGTTTATCGCTTCGTATTTCTGGGATACATCAGCT
The DNA here is from genome assembly GCA_027564635.1 of Typhlichthys eigenmanni. Lineage (NCBI taxonomy): Eukaryota > Metazoa > Chordata > Actinopteri > Percopsiformes > Amblyopsidae > Typhlichthys > Typhlichthys eigenmanni. The sequence goes on along the minus strand of JAODUK010035875.1, from coordinate 17,177 downwards.
ACACTAGGCTGTTACGGTCCCGATTGTCTCAACAATTTTGCCAAACGCTACTTCAACAATCCCAACATGCAGTAAGTTGCAATCATGTTTGCAATAGGCTTTGTTGATTTATAATTAACAGCATATGATAAGTATTACGCACAACGTAATGTAACGACACTACGTAAGAAGAATACTTTTTTTCTTACTTTTTTAACATTTACCTTTATGCGTATATATTCTATCTATTTGTAAAATAGCCTACTCAAGTCAATTAAAAAAAGCTAAATATTTAATATGATTAACAGTTCAACCATTTCTGTATCCTACTGTATAGATAGACTATAATAAAGACAACGTTACAATAGTGCTAAAATTGTCCAGAAATAACCTATAATTTATCTACGTTTGTGAGGCATATTTTATAGAATTAGAGCCGATGTCAGTTTATTATAGTATATGCCATGCAGCTTATAACGGATGGGGAATTCCATGTTTTAAAACCGGTATACCGGGATAAAACCGGTATAACCGGGATATAGCCTAGGCTATCGTTTATTCTAGTTGTCTTCAAAAATATATAAATATGGTTTACTTGACACACAAGCTCTTCTTCACACATTCAGAGGTTGTGATGCATGTAAGAGGAACGATAGCAGGTTACTGGCAGGGGAACAGTTACATTGTACTGAGGTGGACTGTATGTACACTAAATAATGTGCATGATGTGCATAATGTGCACATCAACCCAATGCAACCTGTTGAAACAAACACAACTATCCACAAACGTGTGGGTGGCTGTAGGTGGAAGAGGGGGAGTAGACAAGAATATGAGTTTAGGTGTGATATATGGGGAGGAGTAGCGAGGTTATCGCAGCTTAGCCTTGAGGTGTATAAGTGTAGGTGTGTGTGTGTGTGGTAGGGGCTCAGACTTAAAAGAAAACAATGTGGTTTTAACGCTAGTGTCAATGGTACAATGGGAACTATACGTTTAACAACATGACAACAACAATAACAAAGGGAGAGAAAGGAACAACTTACCTTATATAAGAGTGTTTTGGTTAGATCAGGTGATATGTGAGGCAGGTCATGTGCATGAAAGATCCATCTGTCTCTTTCCTTGTGTGCACCATGGAGGCATTTAGTCTATTTGTGGATCACAGTATGGGTGCTGCTGAGGCTGCTTAACAATAGCAGGGACACCGTGGTGGTCACAATGGCAGAGCCTATCTACCGCACGTTTTGTTTTTTTAAGATGTAGTCTTAAAGAGCTAGAGGCTAGAATAGAAAAACAGCCTACAGACATGGTTCTATACTCTGCCTTGACATTGTTCCCTTGTCTGTTTTTTAATGCGTTGATGTGGTTTTTAGTCTGTCCACACACATATCTGATAAACGGCGATATTGGCTGTTTGTAGCAGGCAACATCATTTGTAATTGTTGTAAATGTATCTTCATTTGCCACATAAGTCAATTATCATTTAACAGTGCACGAAGAGCCTCGTCTGCTAATGGGAATTATAGATGACTGAGTGGCAATCACTCAGTCCGACAGTAAAGCAAGCAAATAGAAAGAGAGGGGAAAAAAACGTATCCTCCCATCCTAATTCTGTTGATTGAATTAGCATTTTCTGAATTGAACTTTTGTCATGCAGGAGTTTTGGCCACAGTGAGGAAACATGCGAATGTCCTGCCGCTCTTTCAAGCACTTCTAGTTTTAACAAGATTAAATGAAGCCCAACTGAATTAAGAAACAGATGGTCACCCTGACCTCGCAAAGACGGAGCCTTCCTTGAACTGTGCTCACCTCTGCTCTGTCACCATTTGGGGGCTTTGTCAACTTGACCAGTCTCTAATCCTTTTCAAAAATAATCCTTTTGATGTGCTACTTGGCGGCCTATTTAAATGTGCTGATAGATTGAATAAAGTAATTAACCACATAGTTCACATTTATACATTCTTTTCAAATTATGAAAACATTTCTAGATCTAGTGGTTTTCAAATCATTTGCTGGTGTTTTACCTTCATAAACTATATGAAGAATCATAAACACCACCATCTTTATGAAATGCATGTACTGTAACAAACGCTTTGCGTAAACATTTTTAAACATATTGCAATCCCCACCACAAACAAAGACATGCATGATGCCAGGAAATGATGCCTATAGAACCACCAAGTATCACTTTATGCATGGTGCACTGTAGAGTTGTCAAAGTGTCCTACTGTACATGACACTATGAACACCGTGCATGTGGCACGGATTAAGTATGGCTACTGGAAGGAGCACAGCACACAATATTTCTCCTACGTATGTTTAGATTTATTTGATCAAATCTGAACCAGATGGTCCTGGCTATAATAATGGCATTTCTTTTACACAGCAAAGTAATTACAGCAAGTAAGTCTCCCTGCTCTCTGTGTGGTCCTAGGTAAAACCAAAATTGCTCAGAGGGTTTTATTATGATTTAGCTAATCTGCACGAAAGGTTTTGATTAACAACCAAAAGTGTAGCTATACCTATATGTTTAAACGGAACCTACCTGCTGGGGTATTGTGTTGCCTTGTAAACCTATTCATTTCAACTAGATGAATAGCCACTAAGCAGAAAAATCATTTTTTTGCCAGAATATTTTTATAATTTTTTATGGATGAGCCCCACTTGGGGTTCTCTCTTAATTGGCTCCTTGAAGGGATAAACTACCTCATCTCTGGGGTAATGCTTTTATTAGCACTACTTCTTTTAATTTTAATGATCCAAAATACTTCTCTCACACACTCAAGGGCACTTAAAGCAGAAGTGAATTTCAGGTAAACACTTTAGCTTTAGCTCAGTATTTAGTTCACCCGCTGATGTTTACCATGTGAATTAGTCCCTCATGGTAGAGGCCTGAATTCATCCGCCATTGTATTCCGATGTTTCTCCAAAACATACAGACTAAAGGTAGATCGCCAGCTCAACCGGTTGTATGCATTTTGAAGTTGCTCCAGGTATAGAAGCTTATTGTAATCAGCCATGCTGACTTACAGTGTTCTAAGCTACACTATGCAAAAGTCTCTGTTGATCAAGGAGGCATGCTGTGTGGGCAGCAGTGCTACTGACTTGGCCTGTAGTCACATAAAGGCTGAGTCATGTGCTGTCTGTTTGACAGCCTGTCATCTTCAGCTCAGCTGCCAGCAGGTCACTGCTACTGAGAACTATTAAGTCATGTATTTTACATATTGTTGAGGTTGCAAGAAACTTGTACTCTAATGATAGTCTGGCTTTTTTTGTCATGTCTTTGCTTCACTTGTTTTCTTCACTTTTCATCTAACAACTCTAACAGCTAAATGTTGTGTTAAATGTCAATATACTCACAACCTTTCAACACATTAGTTAAACATATGAGACCAACTGAATTTCCCAATTAGATCAAGAGTCAGAATAATAAGTCTGTACAGAATGATCTGTCATGACTCATGTATTGCATATAACCTTGTAAAATTGACCTTGATAAAGGTCAATTTGATTCTATTATTATGTATATAATTATGGATTATGCGGTTCAGAAAAGCTCTTTCTGTTCTGATGAATTCATGTTCTTTATAAGTGTGACTTTAGATCCTAGGGCACTGCTATTTGCTAAATGTATTGTAGTAAAAACAGAACCACAGGAGCATCGTCCAACATCACTCTCTTCCCCTTCCTGCATGGGTGGTAGTTTCTATAGAAACAGCTGTAGCCTGCCCATTTTCTGAAGTGAACTCATACTGCCTTCACACAAACAGTCAGTGTATTACAGTAAGCCGTGGCTCTGGCAAGGTAATGCTGAATCTTAAATCATCAATAGTCAATTTAAAATATAATAATAATAATATATAAATGTGTCAATGTGTCAAATCAACAGCAGGCAATTTAGCAGGTAAATTACCAATCACTTAATATAACCTGTCTACTGCCAGCCATTTTGACTGTAATAACCTGTACAGTTACCTGATGTAGGCTACTGTCTATAACATCATAGTGAACAAGAAAGATCCCAGTGTCGGCCTATAATCACAACAACAATCGTATAATAATACCATATTATAATATAATAACACCATATTATAATATAATAACATTATTAACAATTTACTAATAAAAAGTATTTTCACAGAAACTGGTGAAAGTGTTCAACACATAAAATACTGTATATGCGGTACATACCATAAAATAGGGTACTGTATATACATTACAGAGAAGGAAGAGAAGGAAGTATTTATAATAGATACTACTGTATGCATCTGAAGCAGCTAGTATAATGTGTAAGTGAATCTCTCAGACAAGATGAGACAATGTACAGTTTTATCTTCAACTAATAATGGTTCCTAGGCCTCCAAATGATGTGTTATAGATCACACTATTATCTCTAACTATCATTATTTCTCCTATTCTACAGCTAATATAACGTGGCAGGGCCAACAAGAACCATTAAGAACCACTGTCCATTTGGAACCAAGAGCCATTAACAGGTAGGATGTCTTACGTTGCTATTTATTAACGTCTCTCACCACAGTGTCATATACTGTATCTCGACAGAGTCCAGGGTTGACTGTCAGGTGCATAGTGTATGATTGAGTGAAATATAATAGAAGTGTATCATAATGCGTCTTACCTTGGACTACAAAACCTGGAACGTATGTTTGTGTTTATTAGTTGGGGGGAGAGGGGGGGTTACATTCTTTCAGGTTTCCACGTTTACATGAAGAACAGTTAAACATGGCATCTTTATCAGCAACTACAGAACTGTAGTTGTTTACATTATTGAAATGGCACAATTGTAAAACTGTGTTTAATTAAATGTTTATGCATGCCCATGGGTTTATCTTAACATACCAGTGAAAATCTTTATGGTACTTGGCAAAATTAAACTCTTTATCATAAAATGTTGAATTATTATCAGTTTGAAGTAGCAAAATGTATGCTATAACTTAATATAGTCTTTTGTATGGGGTGTGCTAATTATATGGGTTTTGTTTGTGTTGTGCTGAGAACAAATGCTCAGCCAGAAAATAAATCTGGTCTTTTACAATAGCTTTGAAACGTGAGTCATGATGTTGACTCATATTCATGTTTCTCATAAACTTGAAATCTCTCTTGACCCAACCCACACTTTAAAAAACCACTGCTTAACAGGTTTAGTAAACAAAGCGTTTATTTGAGTCTGCTCCTATTTCATTTGAAAATACAGAGAAATGTACATACTGTAACATAATTAATCAAATGTATTTGGCCCAAAATGCTGATGTAAATCACAAGCAGTTCCATAACCTTTATTCTGCCCACGTGGTCTGGACGTCCTCCTCTGGAGCTTCACTGTGCACTGATTGCACAATCATGAACTCCACTGTTCACCTCCGCACAGTGATAGGATCCACTACGAGTCGGCCCCCTGCTGCCCCCCTGCTGCCACCGCTGGCATGGCGGCTTTCGAAATCGATGTCAGCGGCAGTTGCTGCATTAGTTCCTCAGCACGACTTGATGAACGGCCTGTGCGAAAACAGACAATTAATCAGCTGTTCATTAGCACTGAGCCACCAACACATTACTGCTACACTGCCATGGGGTTGGTAGGAGATGGACAAGCCTACTCAGCTAGTATAAATATACAGTATACGGGACGCTTGTTTGGTCTTACACCCACTAGAATGGAAGAACCACACCTGAAGGATACTGTATGTTAAGCCTAAATGGACGGTGTTGTCGGTGTCCCTATAGACCAGAGCATGTAATCAGACTATACTTCCACATGGCTGGGGACTGACACACATCTACAGTAGTACAGCATCAGTAAAGTATCATCTCATGTCTTTCTTGTTATTCCTTTGCCTGTCCATGATCATTTCTGCCCCGTTTCACAGTGATTTCATTGTAATTCGGGACTTACATTGTGTTTCCTGATGACGCACGGAGACAAGGAGTCTTGTTTTTAACGCTGACCTATATAGAGTATGAAGCTACATGTTATAGTAACAGTATGACCTTGAAAGATTCCTTCTCTGCTCTTAAATATGCTCAAGTAACCAGTGTACAAAGAAACCAGCCTGACCCAGTTTCAGTTTGTGTGTGGCTATGAAGATGTTCTGGAGTGGAGTGTATCTGGGGTCCACCCACCAGACTGAGTATGGCCAATGAATGGTCAGAATGGGAAGTCTCTCCCACTGGGTTTGTTGATACCAGCAGGTCATATCAGAAAACCATCTGAACCTCAGAACATCATCACATCATTGCAGCAGAAACCACACAGAAACATGCAGCAAAGCGTCAGGGACCTCCCAAGACCCCGAGGTCTCGCCTCTATCCGCTGGATCGCTACATTGCTATCTTTTCCTTGCTTTCTCACGGTGCACAGTGGCTCGAGAGCAAGCAGAGAGATCGTCCGCTGGGCTTAATCCAGCTTTCCCTGTTCATTGTTCTGCACAGCTTTGATGGATGAAGCCAATCTAGGGTCACTACATCTCCAGCATCAAGGGAAAACCCTTCCTCTCCTCTCAACCCCGCTGAATGTAAGATTTATGGGGCTGAGGCTCCTGCCACCAGTGCGTTTCAACCACCTAACTGGAACGGGTGAGCGCATACTAGCTTTAGAGAGCCAGGGGCCTCTTACTGGTATCTTACAGTATGTACTGCAGCAAAATGCTGACAGTGCAGTCTTTAGTGCGGTTGCCTCAGAGGCATTATAAATGCTAATAGAAGTGTATTGCCCAAGGTCTGTCACTGAAGAAGATAGGTAGACCTATTCAGTGCCAGCAATATGAAGGTATTTAATTAGGTTTATAATATCATATTCAGACTTTAACTGTCAGGTTATACGTTGTCTTGTTTTGTTGAAGGATGTGGTGGTCTTGTTAAGAATGGACTACACCGAACACGTACTGTAGACACATTCACACACACATACTCAGACATACTCATCGAGGATCTCAGTAAGGGTCCATTATGCTGAACACCTGAGAGACCTCTGGTTTTGTGCTGCAGGAAAGCTTTCCCCTGGGACACCCAGGGGAAAGTGCTATTGAATCACACTATGGCATCTCTGTGTGAATGTAGAAGAGAATTATATGTGGCCGTTCCCTGTCTGGCTGTGTGAAATTGCCTAGCTGCCTGCAGACCTATTTTTGAAAGGAGCCACAGCTGTTGAATTGGTCTAAAGCAGCTTTGTGTGTGTGTGTGTGTGTGTGTGTGTGTGTGTGTACGGTGGTCGAGATGTGGAAACCACAATATAAAGAAGACCTGCACTGCTATAATCATTACAGAGGAAGAAATGTGTGGTCATGTCCCCTTAACATGCTACTATATACTGAGATTGAAGGCAGTGTGACATAACTGCAGTGGGAAATAGACAGAGAAACGATCTTAGAAGCAAAAGGCATGCTGTTTACTGTACTGCTATATACAGTATTGTCTGACATGTATGATGATTTGATTGTAAATATTTATAGGTGATTGTCTACACAGGCTTCATGTCGCTGCAAGAAATCATTATAGTAATTTCAGTTATTGTTCCTAAGAATATGCTTAAGAAAATTGACAATTGTATTTGTATTGGCAATTCTTTGTTTTAGACTTTGTTTGAATAACGTGTATAACACTGTCAGCATAGTTGCAAATATTGTGAATTATTTGTAACGATTATTTAGTTTGCCGTACCTGCTGCTGTAGTTTTGTTTCAGTTTTTTGTCATCTGGTCTTTTGTGTGATCCCAACACACATCGCTTTGTCGTGATTTTAATACTGTTTACTTGTTTTTGTGTGATTTCTCTGTAGAGATAATAGACTTAGTCGTTGTGTGAACAAGACACATACCGTATAAAACCTTGTGTTCATGATGAGTTGACATACAGACTACACACTGTCTTAACACAAGGCACATCATTAACCCACATGTCATTTTAAAGAATGCAATTATCCAGAGTGCACAGTCAGCTTCAATCCTGCATAGGATTTCAAAGAGATACCACCAAGCATTTACTTTATTAGATGAAGATCCCTGAAGACCAGGGTGGTCAAAAAAGCCGTAAAAAAACACATTTTGACAGCTGAATTCCACCAAAGGACACCAATGTGTGGGTGGTGCAATGAGCATTAATCATTGGCACTAATCAGTATGTTGATCATCAGTGCATCCGTGGGTGAGAGAACAGAGGTCCAACAGTCCATATTTTATAACTGTGCAACAACAAATCAAAGCACACTGTACAAAACTGATTTCGGTTTCAGTCAGTGATACCTGCAATTAATTAGTAATTGATGTCCATGGGATGTATGTTTTGGGGGTTAAAGAGATACACACTGCCTATACATGCAGGGCCTGTTCTGCCAAGCACCTGTTATTACCAGGTTGTGTAACGCACGCTGTCGTCTCTGCTGAGAAGCATGTGAACATCATCAGGGCTGCAAATGCACAGTTGGCTCATTTCACACCCGTACCAATGCACCGCTTGACCAGCATGTCTGCCTGTCTGTCTGTCCTCCTCAGCAGTGTCCTATACGTGTCCGCACAGGGCCAGCTTGTCACTGGCAGCCCACTAGGACAACAGCCACCAAACAACTGTTGCAGTGCATTGCTGTCGTGACGTATCGCTCACCAAAACACGTGCGCCATTCTGTCAGTTTTCTGAATGTAACACCATTATTTTCCAAGTGTGGGGAAACATGTCTAATGTTATTTAGTGATGGGGTGAAAGATAACACCACAGAACAGGTGCACAGACAATTTTGGAAGGCATGGCCACATTCAAGGTACAACATTTGTTTTAAAATAAAAGCTTTTTGGTGAACACGCAAGGTGATGGTGTGAGTAGGATCACTGCTGTAACTGTGTGTAGCTTGTGTGTGTGTGTCATCTTTTACAGGGATGTGCATTCATTTTCTCAGTTGTTTTACTTTATTTGGGGAGAGTAGGCTACAGTACCTTATTGTACATGATTGCAATCCTGTCTTGAAGAGCCATATGAAAAAGCCATACAATAAAAGAAACAATAAATTAATTTATAAAAATGCAATGACTAAGTCTTCTACTTCATATTGTGATTCTGTCATGATGAAAACTCTTCAGGCCTTGAAATAATTATGTTATTTATAGACACTGTCAAAACAAATGGCCTGAAATGCTGGTGAAACTCAAGTGCTTACTAATTGTTGCTGGTCCCTTTATCACAATGTGTGTGTGTGTGTGTGTGTGCGTGTGTTCGCGTGTGTGTGTGTGTGTTTGTGTGTGTGTGCGTGTGTGTGTGTGTGTGTCCAGGGGAAAGCGGAGGCTTCAGTGAGAGATTCAGCCATGGAGGGTGACTGTCTCAGCTGTATGAAATACCTCATGTTCATCTTCAACTTCTTCATCTTCGTGAGTTCACCTCATCCTAATCACACTATAGATGTTGTAGACACACAAACAACACTCTGCAATAGAGGTGTTGTTTCTGCCTCTGTGTCTTTCATACACTTTCTGTCTCCAGCTGGGTGGGTCATTCCTGCTGGGCGTTGGAGTATGGGTGCTAGTGGACCCGATGGGCTTCAGGGAGATTGTGGCAGCCAACCCCTTGCTGTTCACGGGTGTCTATGTCATCTTGGCCATGGGAGGCATGCTGTTCCTGCTTGGGTTCCTGGGGTGCTGCGGAGCCATCCGTGAGAATAAGTGTCTGCTTCTCTTTGTAAGTGTCCTCCATAGACATTGGTCTAACCAGGTACTAGTGCTTTTTACCCATGGCCTATATGTGAATCACTTTTAATAGCAATAGTACAATAAGTTTGTTCCCGAAAAACTATCTAGCGAGCTGTTGCAAGGCAACTTTGCCACCCAGAGGTGTTTAATGGAACTGTAATTAAGGGAAAACTGCATTTGCTATGCATGGATTTATCTTACTTACTGTAATATACTGTAGCTGAATTCAACCTGCATTGGATATAATAAATGATCCTGTATTCATAATATAATTTGTTATTTATAATGTAATGTATGATTGTAGATTTAACGGTTTAAAAGTTGTATTTACTTTTTGCTGTGACGGAGCAATGTTTTATGTTTACTGACGTTCTTTTTCTTGTTTTTTTGCGCACCTCAGTTTTTCCTGTTCATTCTCTTCATTTTCCTGGCTGAACTGGCAGCAGCCATCTTGGCTTTCCTCTTCAGGGAGCACGTGAGTCGTGGCCTGTAGCCTGACTGTGGTGTTCATTACAATACATGGGATGCTCACAGTGAAGCAGGTTCCCCTGTGTGTGTGTGTGTGTGTGTGTGTGCAGTTGACCCGACAGTACTTCACCAGGGAACTGAAGCGGCACTACCAAGGGCAAAATAACACTGACGTCCTCACCGCCACATGGAACGCCATCATGACCACGGTGAAGACCACTTGTTCTGTGTCTTTTGATTCTTCCTAACATTTGTCCCATGCGCTTTAACTTAAGTAGTTCTGGATGAGTTTCATGATGACTGGAGGCAAATGAATACGTTCATACTTTTATATACATTTTATAAATATCAAAATGACAATATATTTTTACCACTACCTCTCATGTTATCTGGTGTCATTTTGTGATTATTACTAAACCTTTTAAATGCATTTTGATATTACTAACAGCAGTGAAAGTGTGGCAACACCATAATTACCCTGTTATTATATCAAAGTCCTTGTATGTCTTCACAGCATGGCTGCTGTGTTTCCTCGTCTGTGATGTGAATGTTTCTGTATTTTTCGTTCACATTGCATGTCCTGTACAGTTTGATTGCTGTGCCGTAAGTGGCCCAGAGGACTTTGAGGAGAGCCTCTTCAGGCTGATGCATCCCAGCAAGATGGTGCCTGAGGCATGTTGCCATAGCAACCATTACCTCGGAGACGTGGATTACAACAGTATGGAGCAATGTCTGAGTGGAAGCATGGCCTTCCGAAAGAACAAGGTTGGAAAAACAAAAACAATCAAATACATTTATAGTCTTTTTATGTTTCAAGAGTGGCACATTCTAATATAGTCCTCTTCATTTGTTACTTGCAGGGATGTTACACAGCAATGGTGTCCTACTTTGAAACTTACATCTACATGGCAGGAGCCCTGGCCATTGTGGTGATCACTATTGAAGTACGTTGAAGTACATCTAAGGCATTATTGGCTATTTTGGCTAGTCTAGATCTATTGGTTGTACTCAGGGGAGTCGCAAATAACGAGGATACAATTAGTTCAATTTATTAAATTAGTAATCAAATTAGTAAAATGTATATTAGTAATCCCATTTAATAAAATAATAGATGTATGGTCTGTAATTATCATGAACTCCCTTTATAACCCAATGTTTTCTCTTTCCGCAGCTCTTTGCCATGGTGTTTGCTATGTGTTTATTCCGGGGAATCCAGTAATCACATCATCTGCAACTTCTGCAACAAAACAAAGCAAGCGGCAAATGTCATGAAGTGAAAAATGAGACGTAAATGCAAAACTGGTGTTATTTTTAGTTGTCCCAGTGGTAATGTAATGTCAGTGTGTACATCTTATTTTGTAATCTGTATAGGCATAATAGACTAGAGTAGAAAATAATGATGCAACATGCCTTAATCTGGTGACACTACAGCACAACATTAACTTCTACATTGACCTTAACAAGTATTTGTGTAGAGCAAAAACTAAACAATATGAACTACTTGAGGTTTAGGATCGTCAATAAATTTATGTAGGGTTTTATATAAAGTATGAAGCACTCAACAGTGCTCAGAATTAAGTCACCAGGCACCTGAAAAAATGGTTTATAAAAAGTGTGTGTGTGTGTGTGTGTGCGTCTGTGTGTGTGTGTGTGTGTGTGTGCGTGTGTGTGTGCGTGCGCGTGATCATGCATGTGTGTGTGGGGAGGGGGTCTTTAATGAATGTAAATATGTAAATATGCATTGGTAGAGACCTTTGTACAGTATGTGCTATTGCCTTCATGCATCATGTAAATATTGTTTGTAGGCTATGCTTTATGAACTGTATGGGTTTTCAAACTTGATTTGGAAATGACATCTATTGACATTAAAATGATTTATGTGCTGTAGCAATGTTCATGTTTATATGTAACACATAAAAACAAAGATTCCACAGAGGCTAAATTATTTTGATTTTTGATTTTCAGAAGCATTAAATTTCCTCAAATTGCCTTTCTATGTAACCATAGAATCAATATACATAACCAGTCATGACAAGCAAGGACATTTTCAAAACAAAAGTGAAAACTATAGATAGGATTCATTTTGTAAGACTGTTGTGCACCCTGGGATATTTTACCAAACGATAGAGCCAAATGTGGGACACTGCATCTCTCACTAAGACTGTGGCGCTGTGTTTGGGAGTAATTTTGTCACATTTGGTCGAAAAAGGTACGTTGTGTATGTGTGATCTTTTAAAGTGTGTATCTTAAGCCTTTTTATGTGTGTGGCAATGCCATTACAGTTATACTTAGGTTCTTAATACTGTAAGGTATAGCGAAAGCATAATGTTAAATTATAAATAACAACCTATCTGTGTTATCCCTCTCTAGGCAGTGTTGTTAAGGTCTTATGTGAGCCTGGTAAACAGGTCAGCCTGCCATGTATTTACCACTATGAGGACCATACAAACATCACACAGCTTTCTGTGCAATGGAGGAGCCCACACAACAACCTCCTTTGTCATTATATCAAACACAAAGCCTTCATGAACTGCACCCTGGGCTACACTATCTCTTACACACCTGGCAAGATCACCCTGACCATTGAGGAAGTTAAAGTGGACGATTACGGGGCTCACATTTGCTCCGTCAGTAAACGTCATGATTTTTCTGACTACAAAGTTGACCTTGCTCCAGTGTCTGGTGAGTTTGATGTGTGCTGTGCCTGCGTAAGCGACTTGTATGCCTGTAAAGCAACTCTAAAAGGTAATTTCTAGCAAATTGTGTTTCTTTTAGAACCTGTCACTTCAGCACCAGTAAGCGGTGTGACTAGATTTGGAGCTCAGGAAGGTACAGTATGTCAAAGTGGTGCAGTTTTATTCTGTGTGTATGTATAACATTCATTATCCTCCTATGTCCTATTGTTCTTTTAGCATTCTGTTTCTGTCAATTTAGTGAATACAATTGTGTGTAAGAGGTGGGCAGGGGTTTGCCATTATGCTCGAAGATGTTGTTTACAGAAAGGCCCATATCAGATGGAACCTTTGACCTTAAACTAACATATTCACTAAATCTTGTGACACCTGTTCATCAACCAGTTCATCAAAATGAATTGACACAGTCACAATGGATGCATTTCTGTACACCTTAATACAGTATGAAGACAACTAATGATATTCATTTTTATCTCCTTAGGTCAAATCAACACTCTAATCATTTTCCATGCCCTGTCAATATTAATCTGCATGTAGATTATGAAACAAGGATGCATTCACTGTATGGTGACAGCTTTACGCAGATCACAGCCTTCAAATATACACACTGCAGTAAATAAAAAGGAGAAAGGATCATGTGGGTCAAGTTGTGTGTGAGAGAGAGCAAAAGAAACAGAGAGAGCAAGTGAGAAGGAGAACGGTAGCATCAGCAGTATGCTACCGTTGTTGGTAATGTTGCACCAATTGATTATAAAGTTAGATAACACAAATCAAGACCAGATCAACGACCATGTCTTTTAAAGTCCCCTCTGATTATTTAACGTCTCTGTCCTGAGTGTGAGACTACATTATACTGAAGGACAAGTCATAACAGGACCTATTACATTTTTATAGAGAAATCTGTGTTTGTTAAGATATCTAATATGCACATGCACACGCACGCACACACACACACACACACGCACGCACGCACGCACGCACACACACACACACACACACACACACACACACACACACACAACACTATATTGTTACCATTCCCTGTTTCTGGGAACAGCCAGGGCTACCTTGAAAGCTTGTAGAGTGCTTCACATAACTCAAGCTTGATTTTATGTATTATTATTTTAAAAAGGGAAATATATGATAACACTGTATTAATAAAATAGACATATATATAATCAGGTAACATGGCAGAGTAAAAATATTGTATAAAACCACAGGCAATTGCATGTAGCTTTGGAACTTCACATGCAACAAACATGGGTTTAATAATATGTAAATATAGGGCCTAATTATTTGAAGTCTGTATACAGACTTTAGCGTTGGATAGACCAACCGGGTAACCTCAGTGTTTCGTTGACAGATTAGGAAAACTGACAACAACCTCACTTTTGTGGCCACTTGAGGGCGACATTAGTCTACTGAGAAGCAAATGTTCTGCTTTATATATGAGTAGGCATACAATGAACCAACCCTGTAGGCTACCTGTCTCTGCGTTGTTGGAAACAAAACGTAGGACTACTCTCCTGCAAATTGTCTGCGAGAAGTCATGTGTGAAATGAGGCGAGTTTTGTTTAACGTTTTGTTCTGAGAATTGTGCAAATGCCAATGTTACGGAAACGTGTATTTTAATATTAGTTTACTGTAATTGACTCAAAAGTTGCTTTAGCCACTATACAGGCTATAAGGAGTCTGTACCCAGAATGCCTAATTTGGATGTGATGGTGCGTCTGTAAAACAGAATAGGCCTAGCCTATAGGCTTGGCAACATCTCCGATTTTCTGAGGAGGACCTGGAAGTCTGCCAAGTCTGTGAATAACTGCAATGTAATAGGCTACTGTATGTCGTAGTAGAGTTTTAGCGTTGACCACGTCAGCAATCTTTAAACATTATAAGCCTAACGTAACCCAACTTGAAGTGCTGAACTTGCAGCACGTTTCAGGCCAATGTCAGGTCAAATACTTTCTGCTCCTAAATCATGTAGGCCTACAGTTTGATTTTCACAGAAAATTCACAAACTTAAAAATCTCAGAATAACGCAAGAGCATTTAATCAGTTTTGTGATATTTTAACTAGCGTTTTATGAATTAGATGGAACAAACCAGACTAACACATTGAATCATAGGATTTGAAAAATTTGGAATTAGGGGGTTTTCTGGCTCAAGTTACAGCTGTCCATCCTCTGAGTGGAGGACTAGAAACCTTTCTTGAGGTAATACCAGTTTATCATGTTGACCACATGAAAGCAATACATTCGAATGACTGAGATGAACAAAGGTTTTAAATAAACTATTAATGTCCTTTCAGGAATGAGGCCAAACAGTCCCAATCATAATGGTCACATGTGCTGCTCTAAAGTCCAGGCATGATTTAGGTCTATCTTTTAGGATATGGGTCTACATCCAATGGAGCATTATAAATCACATAAATTACAAACTGTACTGTATTTGTCTGATGAATTTGAATGAATAAGAGCAGTTCAATTATATTTACAACTCGAAACTAATTCCCTTATCTCATTCAACTCACTTCCTGTTCAGGCTTTGACCTCTCTCTCTAAAGGAGTCAAGGACCTTACAAATGCAGTGTACATTGTCAAATACATACAAGTCAAGTGTATATAAAGACCTAATAACAATAATAATAATAATAATAATAATAATAATAATAATAATTATTATTATAATAAATAAAAATAGTTATGCTTATGCTATTTCTGTGCTGTTAATTACTTGTATGTTGTTATTAGTTGGCTAGTAGACAAAAGCTTTGGTTTTAAAAGTGAGATTTTTACTTAACAGAGAGAGGCTAACATATATTTTTGTAAATGTATGTAATGTCAGAATATGTCTTCTACATTCATACAGAAATCTATCTCTGTAGGAAAATGGCAAGACAGCTAGTTTAGGGTACACAACAAATGAAACAAAACAAAAATAAAAAATAAAGTCCTGGACTGCAGACAGCAGCAGAGTAATGAGGAAATAAATCACAGCATGACAACTGAGTGTTGTCAAGAATGTTGTGAACTAACCAGTGTAGGATTAAAGAGAGGTCCAAGCTACACACACAGGTTAACACACATTCTTTAGCTACAGTATCTACAATATTGTGAATATACTTACATTTAGAGTTAGAAGAAGTTAAATATATGGAGATCTAGAATAAAGTATAGCTGTTGTAAAAAAGCTTTAGCAGAATAACAATTTAAAGGGGCCAAAATTATTCCTGCTTTACGCTCAATATGCATAAAACAGAAAGAAAATGTGTGATGCAGTTTGAATCTGTGCTTGGTGAACCAGGAGAATAATTATAAATTCTTTTTTTTTTAGAAAATTATAAATTGACCTGGATTTACCTAGTTCTTAGATGGTTTTTAGCTTCTGGTGATATATGATGATATGCCTTTTATTTCTGAACAATTGCTTCATGTCCAGACTTTTGCCGTCAAGTTCTCCAACTTTTAGTTCATATTTTTCTTTTTATATGGAACAGTAGAGGTAGACAGGAAATAAGTGGAAGAGAGATATTGGGGAGGGTTGGGAAATTACCGCTATTGCATGTGGTACAGCTTCACCGCCAACATTAAGTTTAATGTGACTCATAGCTAATCTAAGGGTTAATCATTCAGTTTAATCATTCACCCCATTTTCATCAACCACAAAATACCTGTTAGGCTTCATTTTATGATTGAGGTATTGACTTTAAAGCATGCAGCTAATCTTTATTTATATTCTTGTATTGTAGTCTTATTTATGTCTTTTAGCATTTTCGACATACCTACTGTACTACTTGCTAAATGGAAAGCTTCAAACAGAATGGTAAATGTACTATAGTTTGTCTAAACACTAACCTTGCTACCAGTAACTGACATCATACAACAATAACAGGTCATATGTGGACATTTACCATTCTTGGCATCCAGCACAACCCAGATCGTCATTGGCTCAGGATGTCTGGGAGAGAGGGAGAGGCATGGAATACGAGTTATGTAACTGTGTTGAAATGTACAGTATCTGGAGTCACATGTCCCTAGTACAGCCAGCCAGTGAAAGACAGACACACACGCACACACGCACACTCAGACGTGTTTGATTACTGCAACACAGTCACGGAAAACATGCCAACATAGACCATCAGCACTCTGTCTTGGTTTTCTTGGCCTCGTTTTTTTTTTATGATGGCTACAATTGTGTACAGATTAAATTACATTTTTTTATTTTTTTGTTTTTTTTTTTTTTTTTTACAAGACCAAGACAAAACATCATCAACAACTTAAACCCCTGTGCATCACAGTCTAATTTAGCTCAATTGCTGCTGGCGTATAAGGGCGACAGATGGAGAGGCTGGGCAG
>JAODUK010035865.1:0-21694 GCA_027564635.1 Typhlichthys eigenmanni | reverse complement strand
CGATAAAGCTGTTTCTTATTGAGACAAGTAAAAAGACTGTTGCAATAATCTAACCTAGATGAAATAAAAGCATGGATAATCATCCCAAGATCATCTCAAGTAATTAACATTGCCGTGGTCATAGTTTGTTAAATGGTCGTGTGTAGTTTCAAATGGTATTGCAACAAGCTACATACTGCAACATTATTGTACATTTGGATGCTATTTCCCTTTAATTGAGGTAATAATGACTCAGCCTACTACTATTTTCATCTGCAGTTCTGTAGTGACATGTTTTATGACAAGCATTAATAGCATTTACTATAAATATAGGATCATCTACTGTATATAGTATAACCTTATATGCGGGCTTCAAAGGAATCATTTACTGTACAGTACCTGTAGGTGGAACAGTACCTGTACTATTCCACTAGATCCCATGTGAATCTCGCTAATGAGCCTTCATGAATTTAAATCATTTTTTGTTTGTTTATTCACAAAGCCATTGGCTTTACTTATTCACAAACACTTTAAACAAGTCCAGCACACTAGTTGAAGCACGTCATGGTAATGTAATTTCACAAGATTCCTCATTCAAACAATGGACTGATTAGTCCATTGTTCAGGTATGAAAGCTATTGTGTTATTAATAAGTAGTTCATTATCACTGTATCTTGTAGCGGTAGTGTGTAATTCTGGCCACTGGGAGGCAGAGTGATGCAAAGGAGGGCCCCCGTAACCACTCTCACATATAGGGGACTCCAGGTGGTCGTGTCTATTTGCGTGCATGCCCGTGCACGGATGCTGTGTCAGACCGTGTACATTATTAAAACTACTTCAATCTTTTGACGTTTAAGATGTCTTCAATAAACGCAAAGCTAAGACTAGATCTGACTACATCTTTAAGTTTCAGATTGATCTATTTGGACTATTTGGTCCTAATATTGTCACCCATACATTACAGTATAGTGCATAAGTAGGTAATTCTCCATCCCCTTTATTCTAATACCTAAAAGGATGTACATTTAAACTGTATAGCGCTTTTCTAACCTTCCGGCCACTCAAAGCCCTGTACAGGATTCCCTCACATGCATCTATTCACACACACATTCATACACTGCTGTAGATAGCTGCCATGCAAGGTGCTATACCTGACCACCGGGAGCAGGTAAGGTTAGGTGTCTTGCTCAGGGACACCTCGACACTCGGTGAGGAGCTAGCGGGTTTGAAACAGAGACCTCTGGATCACCTGTCGGCCTCCTCCATCCACTGCGTCACTGCCCACAGAAGGCAGGGTAGAGAGGTGTGATATAATATGGTATATGATATGGTATAGACATTTTTTATCCTTTTCGCCTTCATTTGTTCTGGTTGGTTATGCGTCAGCTTAAGGCACTGGGCTTGAGTTTGTTAGCCTTGTTTCTGTCTGTTCTCACCTGTCACTCTCTGTCTGTCTCTGCTCTCTCTATACTTCCCTCTCAGCCGTTCATGCCGGGACATCTTTTGCCTCCAACAATTCACCGCCTATAATTATTCATACGCCTTGGAGGTCACTGTGCTGCTGTGACCGTTGGCCTTCTCTCTTTATGTCTCTGTATCTTCCTGTCCTCTCTCTCTCTCTCTCCCTCTCCATCCCTCTCTTTCTCTCTCTCCCTCCCTCTCTCTCTCTCTCTCTTTCTCTCTCTCCCTCTCCATCACTCTCTTTCTCTCTCTCCCTCACTCTCTCTCTCTCTCTCTCTCTCTCTCTCTTTCTCTCTCTCCCTCTCCATCACTCTCTCTCTCTCTCTCTCTCTCTCTCTTTCTCTCTCTCCCTCTCCATCACTCTCTCTCTCCCTCCCTGTCTCTCGGTCTATCACTCTCTCTCTCACTCTCTCTCCCTCGCTCTATCACTCTCCCTCCCTCTCTCTCTATCTCTCCCTCTCTCTCCCTCCCCCCCGCGTGTCGATTAGTCAGACTTGCAAGGCCTGGAGTTCCTGGCTGATGGACACATTTGTCTACTCAGCAATCTGCTGCTGTGCCACACACGCACACACGCACACACACGCGCACACACGCACCCTCAAACATACACACACACACACACACATGCACACAGAAAATCTGCCAATCTGTGCCTGTTCCCGGGAGAAGCCCACCACAGCTAATGCCCGAGGTCACCTACTTTTTTATTAGTTATCTACAGTACGAGTTATGACTCACATGAGCACACACACATTCCCGCTTGTACACACACACACACACAGTAAGGATATACGCTGCGATCGATATATAGCACAGCTGTCAGTGAGTTCAAATGAAGTGGGTTCACTCAGTGAAAATATCTCCAAGCGAGAACGGAGTCCCGTGGCCTCTACCTTAAACAACTAGGTAACCATGTTATTACAAAATCAAAATAGAAAAAAATGTATAGTAAGTGTGTTTAGCCAGAAATTGCTTTGTTTTGGTTTGAAATCTAATTTCTCTGTAAGATAGGTTTGCCTTCATACTTTCTAACAAGAACATGTCAAACCCTGAAATATTAAATGCATTCTCTGTTCAAAATAACCATAAAAACTCAAAGCAATGCTTTAAAACCTTCAAGGTACACCACAATTCTAATGAACACATGGCCAATAGCTGCTGAGTTGCTTGCCTTTCTCTATACCTGTATGCTTGTTTTTATAGGTAGTTTTATAGTTTTATACAGCTTTTTAATTATGCAAGAGAAGGCACATGGAATGGTCTGGAAAGAAGTCACTTGAGACACAATACAACTGTAGCATGTGCCGTCTCATACAGTATTGGCTGCCTCCACCACTGCAGTACAATGACAGATGTAGGAAAGAAGGATTTCTGAGCTTGCTAGCACCGCCAGTGTCGCTCTGGGAGTCTACATTTACAATACAGTCGACTGGAGTTAAAATAGCCCAGAAAGGCAGGCTGGCTCTAGTTGCTGTCTCCTATTGACAGGTTTCACCACTGCGTTACATGGCAACCAGTTGGAGGATAAGATGATTTGGAATAGTGAAAAAGAGCAACAAAAAAGTGGCAAATAAATGATGAACATTTGAGGTGTTTCTGTCTCTCCTGGTTCTATCCCGAGAGAAGGGCGGAGGGAGAGAGAGAGAGAGAGAGACTCAATGACTTTGTGAGATAGAGAGAGATGGTGGTTTGTCTGTATCAACATGTTTTTAACAGGGATGGGAGAAACTGGGACAGTAATGGCATCATTGATGTTCCTTGGGTCAACATGCCACACACACACACACACACACACACACACACACACACACACACGTGCAGGGAATATTTTGCACCCATGGGGCCCTTTTCTTCTGAAGTGCTTTCAAATGGCACTGTGCTAGTTTTCCATACACCACAGTTAGAACTCATAAAAAGGCTGTATTTACATAAATCCAGTCACACAGGGACCAAGCAGAGCATGCAGAGACCATCCATGTGCTTAGACGTGTCAATCCCTCTGAAACAAACATGTTCTCTATGTATGTACAGATGCAAATGTTAAGGTCACATCAATGTGAATGTAAGTATTGCATGGTGCTGTACAAATTCTGACATAGTAGCAGGAAATTACCTTCTTTTTACCATCTTATTGATTTACATTTTAGAATTTTGATTCCTTAACCATTTTATATCTGCATTTTCTTCTTCGAAACACGATTGTGCTTGTATTCCCTATCTGCAAAGCATTTTTTAGCTGCAATTCTTGCATGAAAGGCGCTAGTGTTTTATTATTTATTATTGTTATTATTATTATTATTATTATTATTATTATTATTATTATTATTATTACTATATATGTGCACAATGTGTGCACAAATACTGTACACAGTGATTGAGGGGTCTCTGCAGAGATATATAGTCTGGCCTAGTTTTGCATAAAACCATATGCTTTATATACGGTATATACTGTGTATATACTATATATACTGTATATATATCAAACATTAAACTCTGAAAAAATAATTTTGATTGGCATCCCAGTGATCCCAGGTCAAAATTAGTCCAATTATCACCATGATTGCATTAGATATGCAAATCAGACCAAGCTGGAGCCAATCCCATCCCACCTGTTGGTCCTCAAGGTTCTGGAGTGATAAACCAGAGAGAGGTGTGATTTTAATGATGCGGAAGTTTCTCATTCCTTATCATTACCGCTGCAATCTGCTAACATGTTTATGAAGAAACATTAACAAGGTAATGTGGAATAAATAGGTGTTCAGGAGGAGCTCCTGATGGGTGGCCTATCACACCCATGCCAAGAAATCCCTTTAATCTTAATTGGATAGGTCCATATTCCACCTCATTAAAGGTTTATTTATTTATTACCAGGATTTGCCTAATCGTATGTTAAGAACTTTGTTTGCTATGACCAGAGAAAAAACATTAACACGTTTTATTTATTTAAATCAGTCAAATCAGTTAGATAATTTAACAAACAAAAAACTCAATGTTAGATATTTCTAGAGGTACTTTCTGCCATTAACCAAGCTGCAGTAATGTATTTTTCAATTCAGTGAAAACACTCAACATATTTCAATGGACTGCATTTATACAGTGCTTTTCCAACATTCCGGCCACTCAAAGCACTTCACAACATCGCCTCAAATTCACATACACAGGTGGTGCTGTCAGCCATGCAAGGCGCCATCTAACCAACTAGAGCAGTTAGGGTTAAGTGTCTTGCTCAGAGACACATCGACACTTGGTGAGGAGTTAGCGGGGTTCAAACCAGTGACTTCTGTCGGTGACATGCGTCGTCCCACTCCACCAACCGCGCAGCTGCTGCCTAGGGGATGTAAAACCCATACGCCACACACACAAACCAGTATGAACCATGAACACACAACTGGGATGTATGTAACTTTAACGGTACATTCTTCAAACAGGACACATTTTGGGTGTTGCAGTATAGAGTGTTGTTTTGATGGCCCCGTTTGTTAACATTGTGGGCCTACTCTAAAATCTACAGTACGGCGTCTCGACAGCAGGGACTGACAGGGCTCTAAACTGATTTATTTGATCATATTTAGGTTACATGTTTACAATTGCCACAGTCGGGAGAGATGGGGTAGATGTGGCCCTGGTCAACACTCTCCAGAATTCCCCTTTAACAAAGTTGTTTACAATTCAGCAGCAAGCGCTTCACACTTAAATTGACCTTTCCCAAGCCCCGCCCCTTTCACTCGTCCTACCTAGTTACTGTAACTAGGTAGGACAAAACGCAGCAGAAAGCTATTACAGCAAAAACAGACAGTTGACGGAAGGTTCCGTCAGATTCAAACAAAGCTCAACTGTCATTGGAGGACATGCAAAAAGGGGCGGGTCTTGGGAGAGAGAGAGCTGATAGGAGCTAATGCATCAGAGTCCTATAACAGTGGGTGTAGGTTGTTAGGATTCACGTCTGGATAGATGGCACACTGTCCTCGCTGCATATGGCCCAGCTGTGTGTAAACAGATGAGCGGGACACTCGCTCAAACTGTTTCCTCTCTATACCTGCATGTCCTCCATTTCACACAAGGGCACACATTCACAAATAGACACTTCATCAGAAACCTAAACAGTCCATTTCAATTTCTACCCGGCAGACAGCCCCATTCAGAGTCACATCATCCGCTAGGCACCAGTCGTGCTTGAAATGGAGCCTTTTATTCTTGTTCTCCTCTATTCTTTTACAGGGGGTTCAACAGGTCTACTCTTTGTGAATGTGAAATGAGGTGAGGTGAAGTGGCTGCGGTAGGGCAGTTGTGCCTCAGTGAGAAAAAGAATGGAATGGAAATTAATCTCTTAATTGAGACTTAACCAGAGAAACCTCTGAAAGGAGTATTAAAGATAGATGTTGCAGAGGAACATTTGATTGTTTGATTGAAAGTTTATTTGAAAATGCTACTTACACTCTTACAAAGTGCTCAACATTATAAAATTCACAACAAACAAAAAAACGTTTCCTATGCACACTTGTTCAATCTGAAATCTTGACATACTGTATTCCTCCATTACTAGGTACCACACACTTGTGTTGTTCATTCATTAGTCACAGTTTGACTGGGCTGATTCAGGTTCATGCAGGGGACTGTGTGCTGTGATCCACTTACTGGCTTAACCCCTGAATTCAACATGGTTATGTAATGGGTATGTCTACTGTTAAGATAGAACTACACCAAGGCGTGGATCACCGACTGGGCGTCTTTTAGCGACAGCCTAATTACCATTTCGGTCGTTTCGGCGATTGTGCGTGTCCCACGCATAAGCGCACGCTTGTGCGAGGATGCTCTTTCAGCTACCTTTCTGAGTCTGTTGAGACAACACAAAAAAAAGGAAGTTGCAGGACTATTACTGACAGCTAGTAAAGAGCAAACCACAACACTGACACCAAAATATAGTAGCCTAGTGCTTTTGTTAATTCAAAATGAAATCAAGAGAAGACAAAGGAGTCATGGAAGACATAAACAGGCGAGCAACACGGTGCATATCCGACCATTTGCCGTGATTTGGAGGTAACGTAGAAATGCAAACAGTAAACAGTTTACTTGTATTTGGGCTGCTGAAAAACATTAATGTTCTCACTGTTATTATGTTGTTGTGTATTTTTTATTGATATTACTATGCAAGAAACCCTGAAAAGCCTTTAGATTCTGATTGGCGCTAGCGATTTCCTTAGCGTCTCGCTGCCGATTAAAAATTTGAATCGCTAGAAAAAGTTGATAGAGCATCGGGTTTCGGTTGATGGGAGTGGTTGGTCCAGCGGCTACACCAGAGTCAACCAGCGACCTGGCGATTTCTGTTGATAAGCAGTCGCTCCCACACGTATAAGCGAAAATCGCTGTGGTGTAGTTCTAGCTTAAATGTCTCAGTCAATGCCACCATGCTGAAGAGAGAGAAACTAAAGTGAACGGGTGATGAGAAAGAAGAGCGTCATGCCCGCATTGCAAAGTCATGTATTGTTTTGTTTGTTCTAAATAGTTCAACTGTTCATCTTAACCAAATTACACTGTAAACGAGCAGAGGAAATTGGCCAAATAAGAATTAAATTCACTCTAACCTTTGTAACAGAAAAGAAGTGTTCTAGACACTCAACTGCATACCAACAATGATTTAATGAATGTTGAATTTGGGCATTGGCCATGTTCGTTGCTGCTTAACACCGACATCTATGCATACAAAAGGAACATTCAATCAACACAGGATAAATTATGTTGACTACAGCATGTCTGCAAAACATAACAATATATAGGTCAGAGTTACAACTTAACATCATACTTATTTTAATAGCAGTAATTCCAGACTCTAACAGTCCTGGAACTGAATAATTTGATATTATTTATGTGTGAAAGAACTAATGGCTAATAAATAAATAAAAATGTTTACAATAATAAAATGTTGGTACAATTAAACTAGCGTTTCTTAAATGTTCTATTATTTACAGTAATATTAGGGTATACATGTGATAACATCCACCTTAAAATGTAATGAACTTGAAATTGTGCAAATCTGCTGGGCTTCCAGAACACTGTGCAACTATATTTAGTGTCCAATGTGTGTTGGCATTAGCCATATGGATTTCTGGACTTTATGTAATTTGGGGTGTATGCGCGTGCGTGCGTGTGCGAGTGTATTCATACAAGCAAGGTTAGTGAGCTGTTGCTGGGGTTGCAGGTGGCACAGCCTGCCATCTACCATACCACTATATCAGGACAAGATGAAACCACCTGCTCAGGAGAATTCAGCTCACACACACACACACACACACACATTAGTACACATCAGCCCCACTGACCTGGCCAGGAACACCTGGGGACCATGATTTTACAACTCACCATGTGACCTGAGATTCACATCACACACACACACACACACGCTCGTTTTCTCTCTCTCTCTAGATCCCTCTCTCTCTCTCTCTTTCTCCCTCTCTCGCTGTTTCAGTCTTTCCTTATTGTCTTTCGCTCAGTATCTGGAGTGTTTTCTCTGCAAGACAAGTGCTGTCTTTCATGGACCAAATGTGTTTGCACTTATTTGACATTTACCTTGGTTGCACAGAACAGCACAACCTTCCTATATCTTTAACCACCTCCTTGCTGGACTATGTGTGGAAGATAATGGACACCATCGCATCCTGCCGTGCCGGTGTGTGTGTGTGTGTGTGTGGGCGTGCAGTCGTGTCACCACAATATCACAGTGCTAACCAGATCAGACCAACAATGAAGAAATAGGTCAACTGGAAACCCTTTAGTGCCAATTTAGAGACTGATGGAGAGGCGTAGGAAGGCATATATCATTATAAGCCCTTATTAAATGGGCCAACATCAGTCCCAGAGGACGAGGTGATGATGTCGTAAATGTATTATCGATGTGCTAGTATTATGAGCTATACTCGTCATGCACATGAGCATCCCCAAAGGCTGACATGTTTATGTGTGTTTTATATGCAGTACTATTATAAGACAGCATATAGTCAATCACTTTCTATTATCCTGGCATGTAACGCATAATGATGCAGTAAACATGTTGGGTCTACAGTGTATAGAGGGATGTGTCTACTGCGTTGGAATAATTTGCAGTTTCTTCCTGCCATGCTCTCTATTAAAGCAGTGGTCATAGAGTTTGAATGTGGACATGCCTATGAATATACTGTTTCACTACTGATATTCTTTATAATGCAGTACACCCAATGTGCATGTACTGTGTAGATAAACATGCACGTCAATGAGCAGTGTCTCAAAAGCCATCTTGTCCATTACAGTAAATGTTCCAAGAATTGTTTGGTTGTTTATCAGAGTATTTCTAATGCACTGCTATAATTGAGTTTTGTACATTATGACATCTCGTATTTTGACCAAAAGTTTGTTTATTTAAATGTGCTGACATACACAGTATATATAGATTATATTTGAACTTCAACACTAGTATAAATTAAGTTTCTTCACATAACTATGAATGATAAAACAATGTTGTTGATATTTACGGTTGTGCCTACAGTATAAAAACATTTTACAAATAAAAGGTTCCAATAGAAATATATACTACATGTTAGAACATGGTTATGTAAATGGGATAGGAATATAAACGAAGTTGGGGAATCCGCTCATATCAACAAAGCTGTAGTACTGTGCTTCAGAATGTGCTGACGTGACGGCGCGGAGGGATAATTTTAATACAATAACACTATTAGGGCAGAAGGAAGATGTGCTCTCAATCGTTTCATGGTGCAAATGTGGGAAGGCTTCATTGTCAATATAACCCCACAGGCGTTGCCCCCTCCTTTTCATTGTCACTGGTGTGCAGCCACTCACACACCCAACACACTACGCCAAGGAATCACTCACTTACCTTTATACCCGTGCACCTGATATTGTTTTACAATTGTTTTACAGTTGTGTGAACTGTGAAGCGACTGCGTTAAGCAACAAGCTGTTTGCGGTACATTGGTGTCGGCACTCGCCCAGGAACTCACACGTTACAGACAAACACCAAGGTGGATAGCTGCCATAATGCATTCAGTTGAATTAACATTTTGATTTGCTTGTAAATATTGACCTGGTTTCATTTCTGTATATTAAAGAGACATATGGAATAAGCATACCAACATATTAACATTCACCCCCATCAAAACAAAGCATTGTCAACTAAATAAATAAACCTCTTCTATCAATAGTGTAAGAATAAAAATAGCTGTGCATGTTCTAATACTAAAACTTGAAGAAGTTAAGGTATAGCTATTTACCTAAATAGCTGGTACTTGTGAAAGCATTATTGTTTAAAACATAAACTGTAAAGTCTTCAAATTATGCTTTCACTGCTATTGTAGTGTTGTCAGGTGATCTACTAGTAACTAAGATTTACTGAAATTAAAAACTTTGTCATTGACAGGGATTAAAGGGTAGGCATTACATTACGAAATAAACAATATAATATGTTAATTATATTGTTCTTTACTAATTTAGTAATTGACAAATGTACACAAATTTTACTTATGCATCATACCTTTTAGGTTACTATATGTGCTATATATGTATATATATAATATATATATATACATATATACACACCCACACGTGTGCGTGTGTGTGGAGTGGAGTTCAAATGAAAGGTCTTGATATTTAGTAGAACTCAAGCATAGTAGGCAATTCATATTTTTAAATATCGTTGCTTTCATATCTTCCAATGTAAGCATACCCCCATCCCATTTGTTAACTAAATCTAACTTCATTCAATTTCTAGTCTGCTGATTGTTCCATAATTAAAGGGATTGTCGCATATGTTCATTTGTTACAATGTAATGAAACTTCATTGTGTCTAATTGTTATTTTGCAGGATGAATCGTTATGCCTTAATGTTAATGCTGGATTCACAAGGTTGCATTAACTTGAGACTCCATCTTGCCAGGCTTCAAGTCTATGCCTGCTTTCAAATAGTCTTTTTTGCTTAGAAATGCTCCTAACTGAGTGAAATGACCCGGAGATATATCATTTGCAACCATAAGAACCGTATATTATGTAAATGCTAAGGAAAGGTTCTTCAATGGTTCATTTTCTATCTCCTATAGCATGGGCACATTTGATCATCCTTTACCAAAGGAGATAATGCCATCCCATAATTCCTTGCAGCGCACCAATTGGCCATTCAGGAAAATACCTGTGTTATGGCTCAGTGAGTGGTGCTTATACATCAGTGCCACTGCCTTCACTGGGATCATCATATCACACCAGTGTGTATAAGCCCTCCTATTGGCATCTCTCGCTGGTGGAGAAACCAGCGAGGAACTGGTCAAGGATAGCACCGCTTCACTTCATTGCCTGCTTTGATTGTATAGACTGGCAGTTGTTTTATGATGCATGTATGTGGTGACAATAGTAATGTATTGTGTGATACTGTATCCTCTTACATCTCATTTTGCGTGAACTCTATTATCCCAACTAAGAAGGTTGTTATTTATCCAAATAACAAACCTTGGGTTACAAAGGATCTTAAACAGTCATTAACAAAAAAAAAAAAAAAAACAGACCCATTTTACTGGCAATGCCCTTGAGACAAAGGCTGTTTCTCGTGAAGTTCGGAAGGAAATAAGGAAAGCCAGACACTTTTATAAGAACATAATTGAAGTGAAATATAGCAGTGGAGACCTTAAAGCGGCTTGGCATGGAATCAAGAATATGGCCTCCATTAACTAAAAAATTACTAAAAAATCCATGTGTAAATGGGGTGAAAAATACTGACTTGCCTAATATTTTTAATTATTTTTTTTGCCGCTTTGAAAGGTCTGATGCCTCTGACAATGCCTCTCTATGTAAACTGTCCCTTAAGCCCCTAAATGATATATATATATCACAAGAATGTGTCACATCCATATTTAAGAGGGTTAGGTTTAGGAGAGCTGCTGGCCCTGATGCCATATGTGGCCATACTTTACGTTGCTGTGCCGACCAGCTCAGTGGGGACTTTTTGTTCAGATCTCGGTCAGATACCTACAATCTCGAAGACATCAACCATCATATCGATTCTTAAATCCAAAAATTCCAAGGAACTAAATACGTTCAGACCTGTTGCCCTTACATCCTATGTAATAAAATGTAAAAAAATATATAGTCTTGTCCTTTATAGATGGGAAGCTAGACCCCTTTGCAATTTGTTTATCAACCACATAAGGGAGTGGAGGATGCAAAACCTTTTATATTGGACACTTTACAAGCACCTGGAAAAACCTGGATCTCATGCAAGACTTTTATTTGCTAATTTTTCCTCGGCATTTAACAAAATGCAGCCTCACATTCTGATTGAAAAACTTGCCTCTTACTTTAATCTCCCAGACCAGTTCCTTATGCTCATTTTAAACTTTCTCACTGGGAGGCGCTAGAAGGTTTTTGTGAATGGACAAATGTCAGATGGTATCTAACACACTCACAGGATCTCCTCAGGGTTGCGTGTTGTCACCCATTTTATTTATCATGTACACTGATAGTTGCAGACTTCCCTGGATAACAGGTTTCTTGTCAAATGTTCTGATTATACCGTTCTACTATCCCTTCTTCAAGGTAAAGACTTTGGTCATGGTCCAGCTTTACCTGATTTTGTGAAATGGTGTGACGATAATTGTCTTGACCTCAATGTTTTAAAAACTAAGTAAATGGTTCTTGATTTCAGGACCAAACACGACCATGTAACTAGCGTTATACATGGTGAAGAGGTCCAGATTGTGGAGTCCTACAAATACCTTGGTACTGTGTTTGACAGTACTCTTAAGTTTGATATTAACACGGAGGTTAATCCTGTTTGAGCGTGACCAATTATTCTCAATGTGACAACAATTTCGCTACACTTTTGTGATTGGTATATTCAGGGGTGATTGGTACAGTATAGCCTCATCATGGGGTGAATTGAATTGAAGAAGATCTTTTATTAGCCAATCTTCTGAGTATAATAGGTTTACCACAGCATACCCACATCAACAATTTGTGGGTATTATGTGTTTCTATTGGCGCATTCTCACTCACAGTGAAACACGTTTATTAATCGGGTATATAGCGTTATGGCGTCATGTGAGAATGGACGCCCAACGATTAACTATTTCCTGCTGACCTAGTACGATATATGGTAATCCTTTGACACGTCTACTGTGAGAATAGCACCACTAAATTACTGGGTCATGTTCGGTCAGCGTCTAGGATGAATAGGCGTACTTTATATCTCATAAACTGAATACCTTTTAACAAGCAAACATGAAATTAGATCGATTTTACAAATTATACATTAGCAACCCTATTCTCTGTTGATGTTCATGGCTGTAGTAACGTCAGTAGTTAGTCACACACAGATACCAACCAAATTGGAGATGACATTTCAATACACATGAGAAACATGAGAGATGACATAGGCTAATGTTAGAGCGTATAGGTCTCACTTAGGATTGATGATTTGAGGCGAGGAAAGGGTCCAAAAGGAAACCTTGCAGCAGAGCCCGGCATCATCATCACGGTAAGCCATTGGCATGAGTATTTTCCTAAGTAAGTTTCCTTATGAATTCTCCTTTACATATAATAATAATAATAATAATATAATATATTTTATTTGGGGGATGCCTTTCAAAGCACATCTTAGTTTCAGTGGACCTACACCATAAAATAAGTGGAGTGAACACTGTCAACAATAGGATGACGAAAAAGATTGCAACACATGGCATGAAAAAAGTTAAATATACGTTTTGAGAAAAAGGTGATTGTGTCTGCATGTCATATATATATATGAGAGGGGAGTGCATTCCATAGTCCGGGTACCGAGCAGCTAGAAGAGCGCGGTGGAGAGGTTGAAAGGAAGGGGTGACACGCCTGGCCAGCGGAGGAGGAGCGGAGAGAGTGGGAGGGGGCGTAAACTGGGAGGAGGTCAGGCACCTAGGCACTGTAGGTGCCAGGCTGTGCAGGGCTTTATGCCTGACCTTATGATGTTTCCCACTGAGGTCAAGGAAAAGTGTGAGATACATAGGATTCATGTCTGACTATTCGACTGCAGCCCGCGCTTTAGCAAAAATGGATGGCTTCGCACGTGGTCACTACACTGCAAAAACTAACACCTAATTTAGTGTGATAATCTTGTTTTTAGATTTAAAATCTAGTTGGACTTGTTTCTAATATAAATGGCTTATCTGGTGACTAAGACATTTTATCAAGTGAATTTCACTTACTGCACTGGCAGCCACATTTGCTTGTTTTAAGCATAAGCAAGCTCAAAACTAATATTTGCACTTATATTTGATAGGGCATTTTTTGCAGTGTAACCATCTGCTGCTGCTACATTGAGTTTACAGTACCTGGTCAAACTGGTCCAGATGTAGAATGGGCACGTGGCCTATAACCACTGACCAACAGTACACTGTCTATTCAATATTTATGATATCATATGTTTCGATATGTTAAACAATTCAGAAACCAATCCATAGCCTGTGAATGTTACAAACTGATGAGTATGAGTACGAATATTCACCTTGACCTGGAAACATCTGGTGTCACAATTATGAGTATGAAAAGTTTAATTTTCTAACTCAGCAAAAGTTCAATGTAGCCACAAACACAATTACGCACACAAACAGTACTGTATACACCCACGCAATCTTTCCACCATTTTTCATATTTCTCTCTCGTGTGCACCCACACACACACACACAGGCACGCACGCGCACACAGATAGGTTTCTCCCTGACTGGGAGGTTGCGTCCCGGGTGCTCGGTCCAAACAGAAGGAGCCCTCTTGCGACCTGAGCCTTAATTGAAGGAAGCGGGTGAACAAGTGGACCGGAAAATTAGTTCTCTTTACCAGCATGGCACACAGTTGCACAGACCTTTAGTTGGAGACACTCGTAAACACTTCCCCTTCCCCCACAAACTGTGTTAAAGAACCTGTAAAAAAAAAAAACCTGTTTTTTTCCATACTGTATACAGTCGAAAAGCAGCTGCCATCCAGCTTGCTTTACTTACAGTAGTATACTCTGGAAGGGTTCATACACATCTGTTTAATTAGACAGAGACTAATTACATCACGTGTATGTAGTGCACTTGCAAAACACTGCAGTGTACATGTAAGCAATTATATATTTACCGTTAAGTTAATGTTTCTTTCAGTGTCATTTTCAATGTGTCAACATTTTCCTCATTACTCCAGAACTTTTTTTTTTTCTGTCACATTTCAACAGCTGGTGAGGTGTTGGGGCCAACAATTTGGCCCTAAATTGCAGTTCCAGAAAACTTGCCCCCATGGAGCAAGAATGTTCAGGACACCTCCTGGAGTATACATTGTAGACGGGCTGGTCCATCACTGTCTCCGTTGATTTTAACTCAATGCTTGACTCCAGGAGTCCTCTCTGTCCAGATAATAATATTCAACAGTACCACCGGGTGGCAACGACTTGTCAGAAAATACGTTGTTTTCCCTTTGTTTTCGGGATATACTGCCTGTTTGTATTGTGCATTTGGCAGAGACAATAGCTAGAAAGCTGTGATTTACCAAACCAATGTTGACAACATACAGTAGTAAATGGTAGTATACATGCAGTAGTAAACAGTAGGCTACCACCGTTACTCTGCAGGAGTGAGCAGCGGAAAGCAGCAGGAAGATTGTGACATCCAGCGAGTCAAAAGTTTGGAAAATTCACTAGACAGAGGATTAAAGCAACAACATATAAATAGAACCACTGGTAGAAATACAGGTATAAATGCAGCATGTGGTGTCTATTGCTTGTTTTCGCTATTTGTTTTCAGCTGTGTGTTTGCGCTCCGGCCGGGCTTAGGCAGCACAGTGCTGGTACAATATAAGCTTAATATATTAAGTGCTATCGTTGACTCATGTTGATCACACCATAGCCAAGTCATTGAATCTGACTGTATTGATCCTGAATGGTAATTACAGTGAGTGGAGTTTCTTTCTTAAAGCAAAATAAAACACAGGGACACCATCCAATGTTTAACCTCTTCCAGGATTAAATTGTAAAATGGATCTAAATGTCTAAATGTCTGTTGCAGCCTGACATCTGGCTTGGTTAATAAACCATGTCTCTTGAGGTAGTATGCATAATGTTTTGAATATGCCAATCAGAAGTTAACTTTTTCACAGATTGCTTAAAATTCCACAGGTGATTCAGGCAGACATTGTAGTTCTTTACCAGGGGGACTTTTATTTTTAAGAATAATGCTGAGACTTACTTGAACTTATTTGTACAAACGTAACCGAAGTTTTCAGAAATTGGACAAATAGGATCCACTGTTAAATGTATAGTCCCCCATTCGGGAGAAAGCTTGTTGATATTTGAATGCCATAGGGTGCATCTTGAGAAACTCCACAAACCCCACACATTGGAAATGCTTTGCAAATGGCAAGGTGTATTGGAGGATGCTATACGCTCATGCCCTGGCTGTCAATAAAATGTGTGATGTACATCGATCACACATCTCTCCTACAGTACATCTGGCAATGCAATCAATGTGTTATGCTAA
Source organism: Typhlichthys eigenmanni (assembly GCA_027564635.1). Taxonomy (NCBI): domain Eukaryota; kingdom Metazoa; phylum Chordata; class Actinopteri; order Percopsiformes; family Amblyopsidae; genus Typhlichthys; species Typhlichthys eigenmanni. The sequence goes on along the minus strand of JAODUK010035865.1, from coordinate 5,741 downwards.
CAAAAAACAAAAAAACAACACAATAGTTTACTGCTTGTTTGTTAATCACTTTGCTGTGACTTACCGTGACGGTTGTTCGTTAAATGTTTTGGTAGGGTCAGTTGCGCGTTATGGCAATTCCGTAGATGCTCCCACACCATCGTGCAAATGATATGAATGCAAATCCACTTCAGAAGTGGCTGTCCTCTTTCATTAGGTAGGCTATAAATTCCAAGTGTGCTACTGCCAGATATGCAAAGTGGCACCTTTTACTGACTATGTTTGCCGTCGCCACTGCTGGGTGAGTAGGGGAGGATGTGCATAAAATATATATACTGGGTTTTATTATTTTATTTTATATTACTTAGGTTACTGAAATGTTTATAAAAAAGTATATTGCTGCTCTCAATACACCCCCCCACGATGTCCATCGTCCATCCCGATTCACTGTACACATCGCCCGATGCCAATTTGGTAGACATCGTCCATTCCTAGTAGTGTGGTCCAGTAACCACTTTGTTAGTGTTCCTATTTACAGAGCCAGGGCTGTGTGGAAACACATGACTCTGAATTTGACAAAAGTGCATTAGCTTACATTAACTGACCTTCTAATATGATAGCACAACCGCTTTTATACGAATGCATACGCAACTTTAAGCGTACATGCATTGTAAATAAAGTGTACCATGTCGTCTCTTGAAAGCCTGATTGAAATGATATACACAAATACCAATCATTCACTTTCAGCATTTTAAAGTGACACTATTATCGTGTTTATTATTCCAGCGACGTGCACACATACAGGATTATGCACACTGCACATTATTAACGCATTACTTATACTATCTCTCTCTCTCTCCGTCCTTCCTTCCATTGGAACAAGTGAGGGGAGGCTCAAAAGCTCTCATCTGAATTGATTGGCACTAAAAGGCTCATACTTGAAATCAGCCCAAATTACGGACTGCCTAATGTTCTCGAAACAACTTGCTTCCCTCTTCCTTTGCCTCATAATGGCCCCCCCCTTCCTCCTCCATCACACACACACACACACACACACACGCGTGCATGTGTACAGGCATACATCTAAGCAAACTATACCCCACGTTGGCCTGCCTCCAGCCACCCAATCATCCTGCCCCTCCTGGGCTGAGGACACTATTGAGTCAGTTCTGAATGTGGCCGCATTGCTACAGCCAAGCCTTGAGAGTGTGTGAATGCTTCCATTATCTTAATGAGAAGCTTCTCCTTTACCAACAACACCCACTCTCGACAAAGCCCACAGTAATTGCTCAGAAACAAAAGAGCAAAAATGCTCAACAAAGTGTGCTTTGTACATTTTCATTATGAGAAAAAGGTGCTCTAAATGCCAACACTGTGTATCCTAGCCGCCAAATGGCTGATGGAATTTTCTTTTGCAATTACTACCACTTTAATCTCTATGTTTATTCCGGACAGTTATGGACATCATTTTAGGCTTTTAGCAATTTCAGTCTATTTTTTTTTTTTTTTATGATAATAGATTCCATTGTTTGTTTGCAATAATGAGTATTAAAGTGGTAGTGTTATTGCATTGGTATGGGAATGCTGTCTGTGCACATACTGTACTGTATACTTTTGTCATACAATCTACAATAATACCATAAAAAAAAGTTTCCATTTAAATGTCCTTACACATATTTCGATTTAAATGTCTTGGAGCAGTCACTTAGTGTTAGTCCAGCACTGAAGACAACAGCACATATTGATCTCCTAGGTCTCACAGCAACTGAACAGTCAGCTACCTGCGCATTGCGAGTTAAAAAGGGCAGGGAACCCAAAGTTGTAGTTAGTTCCCCATTAAAGCAAAGCTAGTTTATTTCATCCAAAGGTCACATATGTTTGGCAGTGTGCTGTGGTGCCCAGCACCCCTAATGGGACCTTTATATTGTTCGCCCCCGTGCCAGCAAGCCTCACTTACAGATTTTTATAACAAGCTCTACGAGGAAAGAGCAAACAAGGATGCACATATACAATATATATACACACACAAACGCACACATGCACTGAGGAGGATACTCCATCACTGATCGCTGCCTGGACCCCCATCGAGACACCTTCTGTTCAGCAGACAGATTCTACATGTTTACAGCTAATGGATCTCAGCTGCCACATATTCACATGCCCTCGGAAGGAACGCACCGACGTGCCGTGGGTACATTTTCATTTGTTCACGTCTCCCGGATGAGATATGGTGAGGTACGGCGCCAGCTACGGAGTGGCCATTTTGAGAGCAGCCGACGCAGAGAGCTGATGACTTCCCACGGAGAGAAGCTATTAGCTTTGCGCTAAATGGTCCCAATGAAGGTTGCAGTATTAACTTGATTTCTCGGTGCAGCCATGTGAATGTGGAGCGACATTACTTACATACCGAGCTGATACACCAGGTGGGGTTAGAACAAATAACCACTTATGGACATTTGCAGGAGGTTGCCATGACACAAGTCACGATTAATGTTCATTAAAAACACGCCAGCATAACCTATATAACACAAAGTAGTGTTGGATTTTCTTCATATTTAGTCTTAAGAGATACAGTATGTACAGTAATACGTTAAATATATATATTTAGTAAAGCTGCATCAGTGTTCTGTTTTGCATAGCCTATATTGTAAAGGGTACATGCTTTATAGTCCATTATAATCATCCAGCAGATATTTAGAATTTAATGTTAGTTAAGTTGTATGTTACATTCAGTGCGTTTACATGGATTTGAGTATCCCGTTTATGAGGCTTATCCCGGTTTTGATCATATTCGGGATTTGGTGTTTGCTAATCGCACTCGAGTCCGGTCTGGTTCGGACCAGCAAACAGACCGAGTGTGAATGCACTCTTAAAAACCCAATCGTAACCAGGATACTCAAGTCCATGTAAACGCACTAAATGAGTACATTTGTGCCTAAATGACAGCTGAAAAGGCCATGCATCAGTCGACCCGAGCACCCTTTCGTACCTCAAGTAATATTGCAAAAGCACATAATAGACAGTGTTGCCAACTCTTTTCAAATGAAAGTAGCTAGCACTACCTCCAAAAGTCGCTAGAAGTCGCCAGATGACGTCATGCGCTCATTTGCATATTGATGGCGTCATCGCGTATTCATTTGAATCCTCCTGCAGGTCCCACCACACACACAAGCACAAGTTACAGACTGTCTGAACACGGCACATTGGGATAAGGAGATAATCTGTGATTACTCTAAGCAGCATATTAAAATACATTAGAAAATTGTATATTTCTCGCCTTTTCAATGGTCTAAATAAGTCGCAAAATTTGTTGCTAGTCGCTTTTTGGAAATAAAGTCGCTAAGAGGGTCTGAAAAGTGGCTAAACCATAGCGACAAAGTCGCTAAGTTGGCAACACTGATAATATAATGGTGTGTTTAATTGTAAATATTGCCACCATTGCAACACTATATAACAGAATAACTAGATGGAAAGCTAGTTTATTATTAATAATATATATATTTTGTTTTTACATTTCTAACAAAGACAGTTCAAAGTGCTTTTAATCAGAATGGACAAATACAAACATAAAATACACATACAAAATAAACACAACTGACCATAAGTACCATTACCATTTAAATAGGTCATGCCAAGTTGGGTGCTGTGTTTGTTTTGCTATGCCTGAGACTGCACAGAAGGGGGATACAAAACAGCAGTATCAAAGGGGCATTACACTATCCAACACAACCTTGTTTCATTATCTAGCAGACATTCCCGTGTTATTGTTCTCCCTTCCCTGCAGTACACGCTCCCATGCCTTGCTTCTCCCGGCTCCCAAGCAGACACAGGTCAGCCTGTTTATCTGTGCTGCTGACCTCCCACAGGACAGTGCTGCACAATGCAAACACCTGCACACTCAGCAAGCCGCATGCCTCTGTAGGAGTGGGGGATGGACAGGGAGGGAGAGAGCGTGTATACGTAAAAAATACAGTAATATATAAACAAAGACAATATACAATATTGTTATTGAATAATATTGTAACTACAATGAAATGGTGCAAACTGATAACTGACCGATTAGAAGTGTGAACAAGCATGTGTTTGTGTGTGTGTGTAAGCGTGTGCATGTGTGCGTATGTGTGTACAGTTGGTGTGTGTGTGTGTGTGTGTATGTGCGTACGTACGTGTGTGCAGTTAATGTATGTGTGTGTGTGTGTATCTGTGTTTGGGGTGTGTGTGTGTGTGTGTGCGTGTATATGCATATGTCCATGTGCGTGCCCTCCGTGCTGTGTTCAAACTCAATGTCTGTGCATTAAGTGTGAATAATAATCCTCAGCAGCAGGACATCACACCCCGCCAGCAGAGGTCAAAGTGCAAAAGCGTCACTATGGCAACAGATAGAAAGTGTGTGGAGAGTTCTCAAAGAGGCTGTTGACACAAACACCCCGGCTGAGATGGAATGGTTAGGCAGAATTCTCCGATATAGTTGCACTTCACTTTATCATCTTTTATGGACATATGGGCAGAAATGCTATATAAAATAAAACCATTGTATTGATTCAGACGGGTAGGAATCCTGCCATTTTATTCTCTACACACGATTGACAAAATTGCCATTAAAAAGGAATGTGTCATAACTGTTTAAAAAATGCAATAATAAAACAATATGTTTAAAAGCCATTGATAACCAATGCCGTGTGAGAAACATTATTTATTTAGCAGTCAGTAGTATAGTGCATAACAATTTTTTTATAAATACATGTCCCTTTTTGAAACCGATAAAGTATATCTGCAAAGATTATTTAAAGGAGTCATTTCATGCTCCTTTTCACTTGTTGACACAGTTCCTTGACTTCTCAATGCAATGAAAATACCACATAGATTATGTGGAATAGCACCATCATACCACGACCCCCAGATAATGGTCAGTTTTCAGTGATTGTTGCTTTAAATTTAACAAGCCACTGCCCACCCCACCCCACCTCAACTTCCACGTAGCAGTGTTGACGTGAGGCTACGACTGCTTTACTGCTGACTGCTAGTACTCAAACCCGGTTTGAACAGTTTTATGGGTTTTGAACCCTTTGGTTTATTTTCTGCAGTGTTTTCAAGGTGTTAAGGTTAAATTATACCAGAGCACAACATTGCAGCCATCCTTGCCCGTCAAACAGCCATGCACCCATAAGCACGTATTAATTAATTAATGAAGGGTTACATAGCACGAAACCACAGCCATTGCCCTGCTGCTACAAAGTTATGATAGATAGCCACCTATCTGCTAGCAACAACACAAAGTGATATTCAGTTAAACAAGAAACATTCAAGTTTAACAAAGACATATTCTATCTTTGTTATTATCACGGACATAAAGTTAAATGTTTTGCCTGATATGACCCATATAAAATATCACTGACCCATATAAAAGCATTATTACTTGTGGTACCAAAAACGGCAATCCATTTCCAGCAGAGGATACAATTTCAGTATGACACAGAGTGCGAGTGCGTCTTTATCAACAAGCAATGCTTAGGTTCAGTAAATCAACACAACATTTTTTCCTTGCAAAAACATTCCCTTTCATTCATAATGTTTTATGCAGTTCTGAACAAGATACAAAGCTTATTTTGGTATTAAAATGTAGATAACCCATGTGAGATTACTAAGAAGCAGTGTCATCCACATGGAATATTTAACCTGCATTGGAAATTAATCTCAAATACAGCAAAATTATCTTTTTTTTTTCATTTTCGCCTGACATAATGTACTATTTTATGTAATAA
>JAODUK010035846.1:0-21697 GCA_027564635.1 Typhlichthys eigenmanni | reverse complement strand
TATATATATATAGACGTTGATATATAATGTATTCTACTGTACAAGTCTCTCAAGAAGTAAATAACACATGAAGCCTGCTGTGTAATATTATTTCCCGTCTCAGAGAATATGCACAAGGGGAGAATGAAGTTTTACATCAGAAAGGCCTTGTAATCTTAATTGGACTGGGATACATTGTACAGTGTTGTATTACTAATTTTACTTTATTGTTATAAGCAAACAAAGAAAAGGATTTGAAGTAATGCAATCTCCCTTTTTTTGTATTTTTTTCATTTAGTTGTGAATGTTAGTCTGTATTTGTAAATCTTGTTGAGATATTTGACTTGCTTCGGTTTTATCTGATAACGCTTATTGTTAAGAACAAAAGCACTTGATCTAGCAATTGCTGACTGTGCTGACTGAACTCCGGGAATAACGCAACTTCACTTGCATGCATTCAGGTCTGCACAAAGCGAGTGAAACAAATAATACACACACACAATAATATATATTGTGTATACTGTGTGTTTATTTATGTAATTTAATGAATTACATTTAAAACAAGTGAAAGTATATATATGTAGTTTCACTTTAATGGTTGTTGTAATTATTAACTTGGATTTTTTTTAATTGGTAAACCAACAAGATGGTATTAAACACTGACCACGGTCTATCTCAGTGTTCAAATTGCCCTGCAGCTCCTGGGAAAACCCACCTCAGGCATGATCTTGGGGAGGGTACACATTAAGCATGTGGGTCCTCCACATAACAATTTGAGAGTCTATAACATAATTACCTACATTTTGGTCAAATGTTATGCACCAATTTGTGCCTTTGGGAAGGGCATAAATAACAAATAAATCCTAATTGATATACTATAGTCACAGTTCAGGCTTTTATAAAATGATTTCCAAATATGCTGTTTGCTTGTCACAAATTGAACACAGATAGTTTTACGTTCCCATGCTGACGAGTGTGGCTGACTTTAGATTATTGTATTGCTTTGAGTGGAATGATAAACGTCAAAGTAATGGCAACCGAGATATTCTCCGAGTTATAAAGGATTTTGTAACAGGAAATTATAATCAACCAAGGTTATCTGAATAATGGGAAACACTATAGCCTAATAAATAGTCTACGATTCAAGGCTTTAGCAAAAGACATCCCAGTTGCCCACCTGGAACCTTATGTATACTATACAAGCCGAACATCTGTACATATGTAAAATGGCTTTTCCTCTTTTAAGTTAAATGAATATACGGTATTAGGCTACTGCTGTTGGTTAATGGTGTTGGGCTAAATACTGCGTGTGCAGTCTACAAAATCGTACATGTGCAGGGCTCTGGGCTCTTCATAGGCACAACATGACATGGGAAGGAAATAAATGAATGCTCCCCCCGCCCCCGCCAAACTGTGATTTCAAATTGAACTGGATACCCTGGCCAGAACTAAGGGGGGCGGGCCAACCCGGGCTTCAGCGTAATTCGAACACTGGTCTTTCCCTAATCCGAGTTTTTACCCATAAACCACGGAAGGCAGTTTTATGCCTCTCCACCATCGACAAAGCTACACCTCAAAGTGTTTTCTTTATCTCCAACATGAAGGGCGCAATGTAACGAGTCTAGTGTGTGACACAATGCAGTTTAAAATTGTGTCCAGTGTGTTCCATTGAAAAATGTTGCCTTCCATCATAAAGGCAATGCTTCAAAAATGCTTCAAATGTAATCCGATTCCATATTTGAAAGCGCTTTGCGTTGCATTTGCCCTGAGTCAGATTGTGATGTCATCTATATGCACCTGAGATGTTGGATGAAATCAGACCTCGATACACACGTTCCAGGCTGATCTGCTAAATGAGAGCATAAATTGTTTCTCCGCAATGTTTGACCCCAGCAGGCCAACCAGACTCATTTGTAGTCGATCATCACGCTCCCTGTGTGGCTACAGGTCTGACAGAGGTTGCCTAACTAAACAGTAAATCAAATTATCTTTTCACTATTGTCACGTAATGGAAGTGTCCCTCAGGTGACAACCTTGCTCTTGTTGTTGCCCGCTTATATGTGGCACATTCTAAAAGGCAGGCTGCTGGCTCTGGGTATTGCGTGGTGGGAAAAATGTAATTACCGGTGCCCGGCAAAGATGGCCTCTATTACAAACAATCTCTGGCGCATACAAATTAAGGAATACCTATTTAGATGCATTGAAATTGCGCAAATCCTGCTCTGGATACATGGATTATAGATAGAAAAGTGTCGTTTTCCCTATATACCTATTTCTCAAGATGATATTTCTGTCCGTGCTTAGTTATGCTGTTGCTACTGTAATCCTGCTTTGGAGCATTAACTCTGCTATATGCAGGTTTGTGTAATCTACAGTACACACTGGTCAATGTGCAAATATGTACGTTCACATTGAATGAAAACCATTTGAACAAGTCAAATGTTTGTACCAGACATCACATTATAATGAAAAAATACAGTAAGTGCAGTTGCACACAAACAAACATGTTTCTCAACTTTCATCTCAATAACAAAGTCCCAGGAGAACCAACAAATAAAACTATTTGCTGTATTATTCATAAATTATGCTTGAAATTATTCACGAAAGATAACCTTAACTCTAACCTATAACTAAGTTTCATCAAACAATGTTTATGCTTAATTTAGCCTATTTTTATCTTCAGGGGTTGCTGATAAAAAAACGCAACAACCTCAGAGTTTAAATTATAGGATGTGCTATTTTTCTTTTACAGATCAAAGTTAGTACACATGAATCACTGTAATACTCCAATATTGTACTGTGTTTTCTCCATTGGTCACTCAACCAGCAAAACAACACAAACACCATATGGACATTACTGTGGGTCTAATCAATTTCCCTGACAGTTTCCAAAGTTGGGTTGAAGTGAATGACTACAAAACATAATTATCCAAACTATAATACCCAGGTAATATTTTCAGAATACTTTTTATTTTTTGTTATTTCACAAATTGAATGTTTGTCAGATAATGAAATAAAGATGCCGTGAAGATTGATATAGAGACACGGTATCTGCAGGTTATTCACAGCCTCATTTCGGGTTTAACTTGCAACATTTAATGATTTATTGCAGTGTAAATAAAGCGGTTGAATTCATTTCAGAGGCTTCCTTGCAACAGCCTGCCTAATCGAGTCTTCTTGCTCCAGATAAAATGCAACGGATACCCACCCCATGGGTGAACAGAATGGATCCAGGTATCATACTGGTATTCAGCATTATTATCAAATACATGCAGGTATAGGCTTTACCATGAGTAACAGAGTCAAGACGAGCAGCTACGAGTCTCAACACATCACCCTTGTGGGAATAAAACAAACTTCACCTGTAAAAGTTTCTAGAAGGTAGTCGTTTTTGATTGCGATGTTTCGCCCCCATAACTCCAAAATGTCTGCCCCGGCTCACTGGTTTTGTTGTGAAACACAGCTGTCCACGTAGGAGTGGGCGGTCATATGGGGATGAGTGGAGAGGCGTTTGAGGAGTATGTCTCAAACGCTCTTCTCGCTCTCTTCTGTGTGTGTGTGTGTGTGTGTGTGTGTGTGTGTGTGTTTGTGTGTACAGTATGTGCCTGTTTCTGTGTATGTGTGTTTGTGTGTGTGTGGGTGTTTGTACTGTATGTATATATGTGTTTGTATGCGTGTCTGTTCTTGTGTGTGTGTATGTGTGTGTGTTTGTACTGTATGTATATATGTGTGTGTATGTGTGCGTGTGTGTATATATGTGTTTGTGGGTGCATGTGTGTGTCAGTTTGTGTAGGTTTGTGTGTATGTGTGTGTGCGTACTGTATGTGTGTATGTGTGTGTATGTGTGTCTGTTCATGTGTGTGTGTCAGTTGGTGTGTGTGCGTGTGTGTGTCTGTTGGGGTGGTGTTGGGTGTTCAACCACAGAAGCAATTCAGGGCACATATCAAGAACAAAAATAAGTAAGTAGTGATATGCAGGCTTTACATTGTTTAATGCTTTTCAAGACAAATACTATATAATACAAAGCTCTCAGAAAATAATGGTACTAAAGCGGAGCATCTTTTTAATGTATGACCACGCAACACAAGTTATGTGTGCTACTTTCACCAAACAAATTAGCAAAGATGAGAGGCATGCCATTGTTTTGATTGGTTAGTGACTAACACAGCGATGTTGATCATGCACTGCAGAGTGTATAATTGACCCACTCTTGCAATTATCATTAATTAGCACCTCTGTTGGTGGATAGTGCAGCTAGCAAGAAACTGCAGCGTTAATGTCCTGTCGCTTGTGCTTTTCAATGCTGTCGCTATACTGCTGCCAGTTTATTGGCTGGAGGCCTGACTAATGGCTTCTCCCATCCGTCCTCACAGAGAACTACTCCTTACCACTGTCAGAGTCGTGCGGTATACATTTAAAGGTATAGATAAGATAAGATAAGATAAGATTTATTAGCCATTTGTCTTTGGCTTCAGAAGATTCCACATTATATACTTTACAAACATATCAAGACACACACTCACTACACACACATTATAAACACAATAACACATAATATATGTTACAAACAGGTCAAGAGACACACTCACTACACACATTATAAACACAACAATACATAATATACATTACAAACAGGTCAAGACAAACACTCACTACACACATTGTAAACACAAAAACACATAATATAAGTTACAAACATTTGGTGTATTTGACAAAACGTCCATTAGCTTACAATCGCTGACTAAAACTTTCAGGCAGGCTGGCCCTTCTGGCAGACAGATGACAAAACGAACCTCGTAGAGAAGGTTCTCACGCTCACGGTTGTACGATTTTTTCCCCCTCACTTTAACGTAGTCAGAGTTTGTGGCATCCGGTCAAATTCTTTTTCTATATTTCTATATTACCTACATCTTTTGGAATTATCATAATGCTTTACCTTTTTTGTTTTTTTCTTTATTCATTCCTCTAATAAAAGGATTCTCAAAAATTAAACGATATATAATCATGTTTTTAAACTTGTACTCTGGGATGTTTTTATTAATAAACATCACATTGTTGGTTCTAATATAAAATACTGTAAATAAAAATAATTGAAAACACGTCCACCATCCTCCCCCTGTTCAATTAACAGTGGCTGGAAACGATTTTGTGCACATATCTAATCACATTAAATCAAACAAAGGAACCATATAGTTCACATACAATGTGAAATTCCTCAAGATATTAACCTCAGTGTATGTTCGCAGTAGATACTGTAGGAACATGAGAATTTGAGCATTTATAACATCATTCTGCAAACGTAAAATATCTGGACATTATGTACTGTAGCATAGCTTGTGAAATCACTGACCTGCTGCTAATACCCTAAAATGCAGAGGATGAAACTTCACGGATTGATTTCTTGTCCAGTTCCTAGAAGATATGTTATAAATAGCCGAGACCCAAATTCACTCAATATAATTTTGTTTAAATGTACTATACGAGAAGTTATGCAGACTCTGCAGCAGAATAAATAAACATATTTCCCATGAGCTCCATTGGCTCCTCGCAAAGATATAGACCTCACTTTCCAATTGTGTGTATGTTGACACTTTCCAATTGTGTGTATGTTGAAGAGAATAGCGGACCCCTGCTGACTTAAAAAAAATAATAGGTCAACAGGGGTGCAAATGTTTTTCCTAAATGTAATATCTCTGAGGCATTTGGCAGGAGTGCTACAGTATAAAGACAGCTTATAATATTCAGTGCACCACATGCTGTTAAGAGCCTTCAGAAGCAAAGCCTTAACAGAGTCGCTTACATGACCTTTAGCAGCTCACATACTGTACAGTACACTTACTTTGTCACTTTGTGTTCAAAGAAATTAGGCAGTATACACGTCATGCTTGGTTTGTTCAGAGTGGCTCCTACAGTATATGCTTGTTTTTCTCTCAATAAACTGATTAGCCCGTAGAGAAAATACCAAAACTCAACTTAGTACTGCACTGTTTGTACAGTTCCTATGCTGTATATCCTATGCTGTATATATTATATGTAGCCCAAATCTGGAATACAAGGTGTACAAGGTATATAATTATATAATTCATTATTAATAATTTAGAGGAATTAACATGTTTTGCAAATGGATGAGAAATTAGGACATGCAGATATTTGACCATTTCAATAGAGCTAGAGATTTCCTTAAAGTAGGCCTACAGAATATTGCAAGGTTTTGCCTTGTTGGGTTGGTGCAGTTTGCTATGCATATGAAACAATAACAGAACAAGTAGCAAACTCTTAACAGAAAAGCAGCTGACAGTAGTGCAGTATTCTGCACAGAAAACACCACATACCTGATACTCTCACCACCCACGTGGTAATCTTCATTGTATTATAATGTTTTCATTTATAACTTATGCTACTATGCACCAAACTAAAATTAGCATTTAACTGCTGTTTTGGTTAATACAGTTTTTTCATACATATTTAGACATCCAGTCCTAAAGAACTTTGTGCATGTTCATTTATCATTCATTGTCATGCAACTCACTAGAACAGCAACCACTCTTAAAAATAGGCGGCTGATCTGAGAGACATTCAATCATCACTGTCTATCATCTAACAATTAACTATCTTCGAACTGTATACCTTTGTACTTAGCTAACTATTCAAGAAATCAGGATTATATATCTATTTTAGAAATATTATCTGTATATATGTTCACCTGGATCCTGTACAATTAAGGCAAGGAAGCTATAGATTGTAGGGTAAAAAATAAACAACTGATGTGACATAATTGTACCTCTATGTGTTTTGATGTATTCAATCATAAATTGTGTCTCTCTAAACACGCTGTTGTGAAATGTAAAAGGGCACAGGAGAAAACAAGGGTAGGAACTAGGGGCAAAATGCAATTCCCATTCCTTACTATGGAAAATGTAACATGTGGCCCTTGCTAATTAGCTAGTGCCATTATTTTTTGTATTTAATCCAGGATTCTCTTTTTTCCTTTGTGTCTATATTCACCCCCCCCCCCCCTCACACACCCCCACCCACACACACACACACACACACACACACACACCGCTACATTCACCTGGAAATGCATTTGATTCCGGGACGAAGCGTTTTGATGCAGGTGATTTAGCCTCAAAGCGTCTCGTCCCAACGCAGCACGTTGACTTTTTGGCAGAGACGTGTCTCGGTATAAACTATTATCGGGTTGTCCGTCCCCGCAGGCAGCAAAGGGACGAGGTTATGTGTTAATACAGGAAGAAAGGGTGTATGCTATGTCCGATGATTAGCCTTCCCAGACCTAATTATGTCCCTGGGGGATGTAGCTGGGACTCCTGTTTGCGGAGAACCGGTTTTATGCTTTTCCTGTTTTATGCTTTTCCTATCTACTGGTCGTCACCTCCTACTCCCCCCCACCACCTCTCCCATCCCCCAATCATCTTCTCCTCTCCTCCTCTCACTTTGCTGCTGTTTCAGGTAATAAACACTCTGGATTCTCACTTTTTTCTTTCTTTCAATGTGGGTAGCACGATGAACTGCCGGTGTCCATGTGAGTGTGTGTGTGTGTGTGCGTGCGTGTGTGCGTGTGCATGCGTGTGTGTGTGTGTGTAAGAAGGAATGGGAGAATGTATGGACCAACAAGAGCATAGGCAGAGATTGCATACACTTGCTTGTAAGAAAGGGAGGGAGAGAGAACTGATTTCCACTCTATTGAGAGCCATCTTTCTTGATTGTGCATCAATCCTTGGCTATTTCACAGTTGCAGATGGATGTGAAAGGAGCTGGATCCACAACAGTCTGAAGTCTGAATAAAACATGATCTGTACTTTTACGGTTCAAGACTGCAATAATGGGAGCATTTTATACCTATATGAGCAGAAGTCTAGTCAGCAGTTGCCATTTTGGTGTGCTTTAATGGTGGCATGATGATGATCTAATGATCAGTGAGTCAGAATATGAAATGTTAGAGGTTACATACTAATATAACATAATGGATCTTGAGGAAAGTTTGAAAGTTAAAGAATTAACAATTTTTCAAGAAGGAAGGAAGGAAGGTTTGGTGATATTATGAAGCACCTTTTAAATGATTTATGGAATCTGAGGTTTAATAATGTAACTGCACTTTGTTTAAATTGTAATAGTGTCAATATACAAATGTAAAAAAAAAACAACAAATCGAAAAATGTAATAAATATAGATGAAAAAAAAAATGTATATATATATATCTTTAGTAAAACAAATGTATGAATACTAATAATCTGAGAAAATGCTGTATTTGCACAGCTGTGTATTTCTCCAGGTTCACAGTGAATAAGAACCTATGCTGTCATGCATACTGTAATCCCTCATGTTCTGTTTGGGATCTGTGCGACCCCAGAGCCTTTTGAACGGCAGATAATAAATACATTAACATTGATTACATTAATTGGCTTGATATTACATTACTTTTCCTAACTTAATGGCCACTATTAATTTACAATGTTTTTGTTTAGAAATTGTGTTTCATACAATATTATATTCTATTTGGGATTTCAGAGACCCCAAATAGAATAAATGTTGAATGCAAGATATTAATTTGCATTCTATTAATTTTCTAGCTGTTATTTAGGGTAGTTAATTCAAAACTATTCCACACACACACCCACCCATATACGCACACGCACACCTACTGTATTCCCGATGTTATACTGTATCGTAAAAGTACTGTATCTCTCTTTTCTCAACAGAAAAACAATATTTTAGTGTTGATCATGTTCTTTTGGGAAGCTGTCTGTGCACCACACAACATGTTAACCCCAGGGAGGTGTTAGGGCAACAGAGTGGTTTAGCAACAACTAAATGGGAGAACAGAGCCTTGTGATCATTTTCTAGTTTGGATTTGGTTTTGAAGATGTTAACTATAAATAGATATTCGGTTGCTCAGATTCGGGGAAGAAAAAAAGGTTTTTATAGCAATTACTGTAAAGTTATGAGGATGTTCTGAAATTGAGGATAATGTGGAGGTACCCGAGTATGAGCAAGCCTCATCTTATGCCAGTGATTCCTTTTAAGTTGATACCACAATGTATCTCAGTCCCAACCAGAGCCAATTGCCTAGCGAGAAGAAGTGACACAGTTATCCCTAAAAATGGGAGACTCTCCTCTGCTGAAAGAGATGGTAGGCTCATCTTACAATACACCATCAACATGGTTCCTGGTCCCACCTAAAATACCAGCCATATCACATGTCAAATATGCTTTGAGTTTATTTGAGTTCATTTCATATCCATTGTAAAATATAATTCTTGAGATGACAAATAAACATTTAGCTGTTTATATATGTCTAATTTAAAATTCCAAAAACTGTTTGGGGTCCAATCCCAAACATAAGAAACATGATTATCAAGGCTAATGTCAATGTTCTACAGTATGCACATGTGATGTCATTAATGTAAATGTTTCTATATTTAGCCATATATCGTCAACACAATGTGTTAATTCTTATACAATCCCTTATTCAATCAAATAGTTGATAGGTGATTAACATATTTTTTTTGACATTTTCCAAAATTGCAAGTCCAGTTTTTATGTTTTATTGTTTAGATAAATAAGGTATATAGATGTGTACAAATGCGTGAGGATAAAGAAACACACTTGGATGAACATTATGTCAAAGTTTTGGCTTTGTCTTTTAATTATTGCACTGTTCTAGTGTATTGGCTTGATGTATTATAAATCCAATAGCTTTGTCCATGACTGTTGTGTTGGCTCTTACATAAGCTATGGCGACATAATGGAGATCAAGCAGAGTATTTAGTCTTCATTTTCCACTGCACTGAAAAAAAAAGGGTTCGATTAATATTTTATCTGTTCTCTATAGGCTCAGTGTGTGACTTACAGACTGTCTCTCTCTCTCCGTTTTTCTTTAAGTTCTTTCTCATTAAATGGAGTGAAACATCTTTGTATTTCATGCATTATGTTCATTTTTTGTAAGCAAGATTCCCCTCGATGCACCAATCTGACTTTCAAATGATGAATGAAAATCGTACACTTAGTGAAGTAATTCTATTAAAGGTCTACATTATGGAAATAAAGACAAAAACCTACAGCATGTGATTCAATTTACTGCATTTTGTTTCTCATCAAAACCACAGCGGATGTGACCATAAATTGAACTTACACATATTTAAGTGCTTGGCCTCCTCTAAAACCACATTAGTCTGTGAATAAATGAATCATTTGCATTACACATTCCTGTGAAAATATTGATATGCCACTCCCCCCCTTTTTTGTATGTTTTTTTAATTTAAATTTTTATATATGGATTTTATATTTGGGCTTAATATATTCCATAGCCAATTATGTCAAAATGTCTCTGCTGGACAACTGTGCCTCATGCCTGCCCATCCAAAGTTAACCATGCGAGTTTGATTAAGTCAAGTTTTGCGTTGATGAGAGAGAACAAAACCTAAACAACAACCCTATTACCATTCATGAGATTGATGGCAGCTGGTCCATGGGTCTGAATAATATAGATCCCAGGTCTGAGGCCATGGCGCTGGGGGTTATTTTCCTGCTGCTCCCTGTGTGTTTGGCTCCTGTGGTGGCGTTGTTAACAGGCATATGGATCCCAGTCTGGGATGAGGCCCTGGCCTCGGAGCACGATCATTATTCCGATGGACAAAGCCCGGGTTATAAATAGGCTCATGGAGTTCTTGGGCGGCGCACTGGTTGTTTTCAGACCAGTCCTATTTGTCTTATTGATCTCAATATGTGTGGCCAGAGAGCAGCTGTGGAGGTGGAATATCTGGGAGACTCACTTGTGGTGTCTCACATTCCTGTCTGGTCTGTGATGTGCATCCGTTGTGTGGTTCTGTTCCATGTCATGCGCTAAATCCAATACGTTAATTAATTTTGGTTCCTTCTGTTATGACCTCAAAACAAACTACCTAGATAATTACATAATAGACAAAACCAAATAGCTAAATTGTAAATATATACAATGTGTGTGTGTGTGTGTATTTACAATTGCGCTATTTGGTTATGTATTATGTTTTTATAATACTAGGTTATCATTACGGCATCTCAATGTTTATTCAGAGCATTTTAACCAAATTGTCAGCAGTATATTTTTCCCTTGTATTAACATACGTATCTTATTTACCATTAACTACTGTACATTGCGCTTGTGGCACTTTTCTGACATCTGATTGGTTCAATAGCTGGTTATGATCAGTGACCCTGAACGTAGCCTCCCTCGATTAGACGTGTTAGCAAGCGGGAACCTTTCGTGCTGAAAAATTAATACAGCACGGAAGTGCCAAACCCTGCAGTTCATCAAATGGCCACTTGAGGCTGGCTGCCAAAGGGATTTAAATGTTAAAATGTCCAACTTTACATCAAAAAGAAACTTGTTAACAGCCTGGTTAAAAAAAAAAAAAAAAAAAAAACGTTTTTGGTCTGTATAGCTAATCTCTCTGTTCATGCCAACTGTACAGGGGGTACATTTTTCAGATAAAAAGAGATTAGCCATGCATTTATTTCCCTTTTATAATCAATAGGGGGCATGGGGGGATGTTACAGGCGGAGTGAGGTACTGCAATGATGGCGATGGCCAGACCCAGCTAGCCTCGAGAAACCATCCTGATCTCGGGAGCTTCAGTTTAATTTCACCATGAGAATCAGTCTGGAAAGCCTAGCAGTCATTTTGAATGTGTCCGAGTAGCAACTGAACTTTCCAATCAGCGTCGTGTTTACAGTTATACGAGCGTGGTTTAGGTGTGCCAACAGCGAAAACGAAAATGTATTTTTTTCAAAGTACCTGTCATTCACAAATAGTTTCAATGTACGGGTCCCCAGATGGACTTGTGGCAACAATTCCTCTGGCATGTCAGGTTAAGACCCAGCATAGCGCGTTGTTCAAAATTGTTTCTGAGGAAAGCTATGGGTGACGTCAGGGAGGGTTTGTCCATTTATATATACAGTCTATGCGTGTTAGTCATCCAGCAAGTTACCATGTACCCCGGTAAAAACGAATCCACAGCGTTATGAAAATCCAGCTGATGTCACAAGAACTTCTGAGGATATCTAGCTTACCAGTAAATGCTTATTTAGGTACAATTTACTCAAAACAAACGGAAATAAACTAAAGCAAGCTAAATGGGTGCAGGCCATGGTGCACCCGTATTGACAGGAGGCAATATCACCGCCAATCGACATGGCCTCCTGTTTCTCCTGTTCGTGCCTCTGGAACACAGGACAGGTTACAGTAATAAGGAAAGATACCAGGGAGAGACAGAGACCGCTGACACTTCATCTGTATTTGTTAACCGTACACTATGAGCTAGAGTGGGGGTAGGTGGGTGAGAATTATGGTTTAATCTCACACCAAAACAAGAAGAAATTATTATGTCCAGCATTGAGGTTATAGACTTTAAAGGAAACAGGGGAAGACTATTTTTTCCACAGTTAGCTACCATTTGTTTTTATTATAATATATAGACAATTTTGACAGCAGAGATTTCTAGAACTCCAATCGATATGGTTTTCATTGGATTTTGGTCACAAATGCCACAGTTGGGAAAAATGTGTCCCAGGTCTAATAAACAATCTGGAATTCCCATTTTAAAATACTAATGGTAGTGGTCTGGCTAATGGGAGGTAGTACAAAAATGCAGTACAAAAATGGTCCATTCCTTTAACAATAACCAATAGATATGCAGTATAACAGATTGTTCTTTTCGGTTATGCTCAGCATATTTAATATTGTTATACGCTACCTTCCACACCATTTGACTGCTGTGGTGAATATACCATAAATGTACCATCAGGGATCCAGACAAAAAAAAAAAGTTGAAATTAACAAATGCATGTTTTAAAGAATTGTAAAAGCGATGAATGCAGCTCTCAATTGTGGCCCCCCGGGTGAGCCGGAGGTGGTGGGGGTATTCGCGCTGTGCTCCGTGGCCTCAGCGAGGGCTGAGATCACAGATGTGCTCCGCGGGGCTCCACAGCTTTACGGCTGCGTCAGCAACTTTCCAACTACCTAGCATATGTGGAGACTCGGCCTGGAACGCGTCCACAAGGAAGAGAGCAACGCAAGCTTTGCTGACCCCAGACAAAATCTAATGGAGGGAGGTGAAGGATGAATGGTGGTGGGATTAAAAGTGAGAGAGGAGAGAGAGACTAAGTTTGGTTTGGTCAAACAACGCTGGCATTATCAGAGAATTACAACACGGCAGCAAATGTATTAGTGGAAACACAGCTCTTAAATGCTACATAGCCTACTGACTGCATGTGTTATCACCTTGGATATCCAGAACATTAAGAAATCTATATGATTTTTGTGCAGAAGAGCAAACAGGCACCATTTGTTAAGCTTGATATTTCAGCATTGCACTGAGAAAACAAATCCAACCAATGAAAGGTTTACCTTCAAAACAATTGCGATGTGGATGCTTTGGCTATATTGTGTCAAAATTGTCAGGGGTGTGTTCATCTTCTCTGTCACTGACAGATATTATGAATGGGCCTCATTAGCTTGGAGGAAAGGTTAGTTTATAGCTTTTATCATGGGTCACCATGAATAATGATGGGATATTAAAGAAACAACTGCAACAATCTTTCTTGCTTTTTTATTCC
Source organism: Typhlichthys eigenmanni (assembly GCA_027564635.1). NCBI lineage: Eukaryota > Metazoa > Chordata > Actinopteri > Percopsiformes > Amblyopsidae > Typhlichthys > Typhlichthys eigenmanni. The sequence continues at coordinate 8,104 of JAODUK010035846.1, read as the reverse complement.
AATGCACTGCATTTTAAGATCACAATAGGTATATAAACATAGAAAGCAAGCCATACACAACAAGATGCAGAGATAACCTGTGAATATACCGTATTAAATGTTATACATTTCAAATGAAGTAATACAGTATGTATTATATTTGCTGAACACCACAACATAATTATTACCAACCCCAAATCCAAAAATGGTGCAGTATAGAAAATGCAAAAATAAACCTTTTCACTCTGTACTATATTGGAAACACAAATAAAGCAACACAGTATGTGGTTTGTGGATAAAATGTTTTTGTGAAAATATACTCTTATTTTAAATCTGATGACTGCAACACCCTCAAAAAAAGTTAAGATAGTTGTGTCGTATTTGTAATTTCCTTTATTCAATGTGTGTGCACTGAAGTGAACTTTAGCAAGTAGAATTGCACCCACTTTTCTTCCATTGTATATTTTCACTCAAATTGCAGTCTGATTTTAAGAGAGTAGCCTATAGAGAGCCGAAGTCACTTCCGTATTATGGGACCTTAGTTTGGAAAAATATGTACAGTCATTGGCAAGAATTTATTTATTTTTAGATCCCGTTTGCTTTGTGACACAAAGTACACATGATTTTTGACTATTTAAAAGAAAATTCTGCCAGTCAAGAAAGTCTCTTGTTTGTCGTGCATTTGTTGAAGTATAAGACTGTGAAAATAAATTTTTTTTTCCAACTAACGTCCCATAATGCGGAAGTAATTTCGGCTCTCTACTGGAAGCATGGATGTATTATAAGAGCTAGATACGGTACATAAAAATGGCGGACATTCACTTAAAGTAGAAGTGCTCAAAAGCGCATTCGCTGCTGGCATGGTGGCCATACCATGGTACTGCAGCCTCTGCAGCAATAAAAAGCCTATTTCCCATTGACGGCCATTGAAAAACACGTGCCTATAAAACGGTTATGAACGCTGTTTTAACGCCACACTCGTACATAATCGATTATTTATATAAGGAAGTTTAATGTGAGTGAGTTAGATTTTTTTATAAAAAATACCTAGTCCAGGAAAGCTCATGTTTTGCGTGACGTCACCACAGCAAAGTACTGGCTGAGGCTTGGCTAGTGGACACAAGCAACCATAGCTACAAAGCATTGAGGAACTATTTTGAATTTAATGACCCATTTAGTATTTTCCATACTGTCCTAAACATTTTAAGAATTGGGGTTGTACATATCAGCCTTTTTACCTACCACAAACATAAAGAGATCAATTATTATACGCACATTAATTTTGCAGAATTATACTGTAGCTACATGCATTTATATTCATTGCAAGTGGCTAAAGAAAACTACAATGGACATAGCTGTTACCCAGTTTAGCATTAAGTATCTCATTAGGCAAAGAAGCTTGCATTAGGATTATACTTATAGCTATTGCTTATCTGAAACAAAAATAGTTTAAATGAAGCTACTTGTGAAGAATATGGCTGAGCAAAGCATTAGCATATTATAACCCTTCATTAGTCAGCCTTTCATCAACCCAAAACCCAATGGGAAAAGGGAATGGTAAACTCCCTAATAACCCATAATGTAACTGATTAGAATTATTTTAAGAGTAACCATATCTATAGGGTAATGTCTATAATTAGATATTTCATTTAGTAACTCAAAATACATGGCATCAAAGCCTGTAGTGAATCTGAAAACGCTGATATTCTGAAAATGCTAAACGTGATTACTTGACAGCCATAAAGTATAAAGTATACATATTTGAATAAATGTGCATACAGTACTGCTGAATGAGTATAATTCTTAAAGTATAACCTTTTGGGGTTTACTGTAGATTTTCAATGTTCATTACTCTCTAAGAAATATTATATATATGTGTATATAAATAAGACATGTTTCTATGTAAGCCTGCTGCACCATATGTGCTAAGGCTCATCATGTCAATTTAAAAGTACAAAACAACAGTATAATATGAAACTGTGAACTGAATTGACACATGGCATCAAATTCTCATGATAACAATGCTACAACGATATGGGTGCATCGACATGCATCAATAAATATGACACACTGTATGTGCGGGTTTGTGTAAGAGAGAGCGAGAGTCTGACTTTAAGCTTATTAAATGTACGCAAGACAAAGAAAACATTTGCATAAACGTGGAGATATGAAATGGTGTGTGTTGTGATGCGCGCATGTGTGTGTGTGTGCGCGTGCGTGTGCTCACACGTTTGTGGGTATATATAGGCAGATGTTGGCTTTTAATGTGCCAGAGCATGGGCAGGAGACCAACTGACCTTTTTGGAGACCTCTGTCACTGTGACTGTCCTGTAGTGGTATTTGCATTACCATTTAAATACATTGCCAACCCTGGCTGCAGATAAAATATTCAGTTAACCTTTATGGCAAAAAAAAAGTGACTTAGTTAGAGACTGTCATATCGTTTAACCTTAAGACTGTGCAGTGGCTGTCTCTGTGTGCAGCACTTGGTACCTCTCATTAATGGCCACATTCTGACAGAGTGGGTTCATTAATAAAGAGTATCTGTACCCTCAATTGTGTTTTTTGCTGTAAACTCAATAAAAGGACTGACCTGCGATGAGACACATCAATGCTGGTGTTAATATTGTCAAATCTCATGTTTTTATAAAAATCTGGATTTTATGGGTTGAAAATGGCCTGCTTTCAACACAACCAACACAACAGCTACCCGACATGTCCGTTTAAAATCGCCCAAAGTCCTTGCTGGCTTCCGACCGTACATCTGGGACCCTATTTTAATTATGTAAGCGCATGATATAAAGCGCAAGGCGCTCATTCCATTTAGGGCATGTCCGAATCCACTTTTGTTATTTTAACTGCAGAGAAACGGTCGGTGCGCCAGGTGCAAGGTTCCAAAGGGTTGGACTTTCTTCATGGGTGTGTTTAATCCAATACTTCTACACAGCCCTGGCTCTGTGAATAGAAACACAAACAAAGTGGCGAACACCACTCATACAGTATGAACAAAGCCGTAGCACTACGCTATGCTTCACAATGTGTGTCGATGTTTGGGAGTCAGGGCCGACCCCAGCTATTTTGGGGCCCTATATAAAACATAAAAAGTAGTGTACAAAAAGGTACATTTAATTCACTTTAGGGCTTCATTTTACACAAACATATAAAAATGACTTTATAATTATAGTCTATTGTTTAAAATAAACTGGGATTGGCAGTCGAAGCAGGCCATTTAGATCTAATTCTTGAATGCTTGACTATTCTGGATCACCCATAGCTTCTACCATCTCTCTTTTAGAGAAGATGAAATCTTCACAAAGGTGGCCAGCTAGTTGGATGAAGTAACTGAATATTACTGTTAAGAACTGATAAGTCTTGGTCTTCATTAGCAATGGATTATATAGGCCTTCAGCTAAAGCAATTCTGTGGTCCACTGTAATGATTATTTGGCTCAGGAATTAAAGGATCTAGAAGACAATGTTGATTTAGCCCAACATGACCTGGGGAGAGTGTCTCTCCCCAAGATTTGAATGAACAATTGGAGAGAGTGGATGTCTTCCATCACCTACAGTGCATTCAGCAGATGTTGTGTCCCTTTGTTGGCTCCTCTGAATATTATTTAATAGTATTTGAAATCTCTTAGATTATCTTTATTTGTACATTGCATATGTTTAGGCTTTTTGCAAATAATATGAGGATTATATGTTATTAGATATTGTGCGTTTTGATTGACCCGCGACCTGACTCTGGATAAGCGGATGAAGATGGATAGATGGATGGTGTTTTGATTGATTGATTGATTGATTGATTGATTGAGCTTTATTTTTACAGGAACAATGTACATTTAATCAACATTTCTGTAAAAGTACAGGTTTTAGCCAGCCGGCTAATTTTCAACCGCATATACAAATCTATAAAAATTAAAATAAATGATAAAATAAAGAAAAATTTTAAAGAAAAACTACAGAAAACTATTTTTTAAACCACTGACAACACCGCAAGCTATGGATTGAGTGCACAAGTCTGATTTGCTTTCAGCCATGTCTTCAGAGTTGTTTTAAAGGCGTTAAAGTTTGATGGCAGTGTGTTCCAGACATGGCAAGCTCTCACAGAGAAAGTGCTTTTCCTTAAGGGAACTATACAGTCACAGACCTTGTTGATCTGCTGCCATGGGTTTGAGTTTTCTGCTTAACAAAGTGACTAAGTGAGGGAGAAGACTGTCCATGTAAGATCTTGAATACAAGACATGCATCAGTGAATTGCACAATATGTTTCCAACTCAGGAGCTCGTGTTTTCTGAGGATTTTACAGTGATAATGGTTATTGGGCTTCATATCAAGAACTTTTACAGCCTGTTTGTAGATAGACTGAATGGGTTTTAATGCAACATTGGGCCCAACTAGTCAAGCAGTATGTGAGGTAAGGAAGTTTCATTGATTGTAAATACAATTTAGCTACATCCATAGTCAAAGAGTTACTTATAAATCTAAAGTTGGCTAGGTTGAATTTGGTTATTTGCGTTTCGTTTTTCACTTGCTTTTTGAAAGAGAGATGGGAATCAAGTATGATTCCAAGGTACTTAAATTCAGGTACCACCTGGAGCTTCTCCCCTGACACATAGACATCTGGCTCAGTGGCATCAGTTGCAATCTTTGTGAAAAACATACAAACAGAGTCAGTGAGCCACTTTGTAACGTGGGCCATAGCAGCAGTGAGTTCTAGAGCATCATGTTGTACCTTTGGAAATCTATAACGGCCTTATGACATAATAGCCTATTCTAAGAGAATAACTGGTGTATGACCTATTACATATTGAGATTGAAGTCTTGAACACTGGCTTGCCTAGAATTATCAATAATCATTAGCTGACAAATGGCGTCATATTCACAATACTAGTGTAACAGAAGCTACTGTAGCCATATGTTTGCATGCGTTGAAATAACCGACACACTTAGCAACAAATATATTTATTTATTATTTATATTTAAATAATGATTGTCTGTCACGTAGCACTTTTGTGCCTCTTGTCATTTTTTTCCTCTGCATCCTCTTCTACATAAATATAACAGTTTTGTTGTAAATGCCATCTCTCCTTAATTTCCCGACTGGCCAGACTATTGAATCTGTGTGCCCGCAAGGATAAGGAGCGCTCGCGCTATGTTAGCGCTGCCGCCCATTATGTAGGCGGCAACATGCAGAGCTAATTATTTAACAGATTTTTTTTAAACTGACTGTGGAATTTATATGTTTAGGGAGCCTTTCAATGTTCAGGGTCCCTAGGCAACTGCCTAGCTCACCTGTAGCATGGGACTACATTTATATATTAATGGACTCCATTTATATAGCATGTTACAGTATTTTTGCCTCACATTCACACACCAGGAGCAGTTGCAAGGTTAGCCATCTTGCTCAAGGACACTTACAGGTAGGTAGATACAGGGTTCAAACCCACAACCTTCCGGCTGGGAGCCCAACACACAGACCACTAGACCATCCTGTCCTGCGTTCTTCCCTCGACTGGGATTGGGTCCTCTTGATGGGATAACACATTACGTTTCACTTCCAGAATGTTTTGTGTTGATAACAGCTTTGCTCAAGGATGGATTTAACTTATTTAACCATCATGCATTTAACTTATTTAACCATCATGGATTTAATTTATTTAACCATAATGTTTAACCATCATGGATTGAACTTATTTAACCATCATGTTTAACCATAATTAACTATATTAAGTGTCAGTTACTCCTAAACTGCTGCCTTCTCATTGCTCAGTTCTAGTGTTAGGCTGTAGCATATGTATAGGAAATAAATAAATTCTTCAGTATTTTACTGCTAACATATACAGTACAGTATATTTAAGCTATAAGGCTATAACATAACACTTATTCTAGGTCTGCCTAAGCCTTTTCACTTAGCTGGCTAAGTCTACTATAGACCAGTTGTTATCTTATATAAAATAATGAACTTGTCATTTTAATTGTTAAAAAAGTAATTCTCAAGAATGACTAACTAATGACTTTTAACTGCCGTGCCTCGTCACAAACACATGCTTTTATAAACGTTTGAGAGCTTGTGGTTTGATACATGCAGTCTGCATGCATCTTGCTATGCAACAGTAGGCCTACACGCGTAAAGTAGATGCCATTTAAACTGTGGTGCACACATGGTGTTCAAGCTAATATTGCTACTAATGTCATGTAATCTTAGACTAAAAGATGGATTTAGTGTCTGTGTCATTACCCATTGGTTTATGAACGGATAGTTTGAGGTGTTTGGATTTTGGAGTGTAGCCATTAGGCTAGGTTTAATTATTTTTTGTGAAGTGGTATTATTTGGGATAGTTTTAAAGTTAGTTTTAAAATTAGTTTGAAATTATTACGTTAGTGTTGAAGTATTACTTATGAAGTAGTATACCTTGAGTTAGTATTAGTAGAATTCATTTAGTTTTAATAAGGTATTACTTATTAAGTTGTAGCTGTTACAATATTATTAAAACACGACCAAGTCTTGTCTTGTCTTGTTTACAACATGCTCTGTTTAAGTTAATATCATCATAATGGTACACATAATTACAAAACCATAGCAAATTGTGTTAACCTTTGAGACTTGAACTGAAAGAGTGATTAAGTATTTCTAGAGAGAAGTCTGTAACCATTCACAAAAACTTTCATTCAAACAGCCTTTTGGGCATTAATATTACTGCATCCTAAGAACTTCCACGTTGGTTAACTATGGTGGTTGTTGCGTGGTATAAACACAAGCCCATTTACACACAGACGCCATCTGCTAGGAACAAACTAAATGGAAACGTGGCCTTTCAAAGACAAATAAAAATAAATGCAAATAAATACAGTTGACAGACCAATTAACACCTTAAAGACAGACTAACCTTTACCCAATGCATCATCTGTGTTTGCACTGTATTACCTAGCATCTTTATATTCTGTAATTATGTGCTTTAGGTGTTTGCCTTTATGCAGGTTGATGCGCATACGTGCATTAGCACTGCAAAGTACACCAATAACACCAGATCAAAATTGGCTTTGCGCTTCACGTGGGGGCAGCATATTTGTTTTTTAAAGGTACAGTTAACAACTGGAAGCTAATACACATTTTGTCAAATGTAGCGAATGTCTCACTGTGGTCCTCTAGATGCCCGTTCTATTTGTGGTGTTTCTACACAGCCCTGGCTATAACTGCAAATAGGAACATAAAGTGGTGTAGACTGCAGAATGCTTGACTAGACATTTTACCTAAACATACATTTTCAGTGCATATGTTTCCATTTCGTGAATGAAGATTTGAACTAAATATATATCAATAGTGCATATTAGCCTATACTGTAGAGGATGCCTTAAGATGAAATACGTAGTTTCCTCCTGAAGACACTGCTTCTTAGACTTTATATCAGCCCCTGCTAGTGTAGCAGAACCTATGCTAATCAGTCAACACCTCCACTACATGCTCTATGTAGCTAAAAATAGCTTCATACGTACCTTTGACTTCAAATAATCTCACCTGAATCCACGTCTTTAAACATAAGATAATAGCATACATAAAATAACAGACATAATACCATGTTTGTCTAAACAAACTTAAAGTTATAGTCAGCTATTGCAAGCTATTTGTAAGCTAATACACTTTTAGTCAAATTCACCAAATAGCTCCTTGCATTTCACACTCTAACCGTTCTCTGTGCGTGTTGAATAAAAGTATCTGATTCTTCCACACAGCCCTGGATCCGTAAATAGCAAACATAAACAAAGTGGCGAACACCACTTGCATCAGCAAAGCCACAGTAGCTTACTACGCTTTGCTTCACAATGCGTTTTGATGTATGGAGCGGCGCCGCGGAGGTGTTGTTATTGTTTTGATTTGAGCTCGGATTTAGCAAGCATTCTCTCTCTTACGTTCACCGTTATGCATCTTGCATACATGCTTAACTTGAGTTTGATGAATAGTGATCACATACCAACATATGGTGTATGGATTTGATGTTAGTTCTACAGTATATTTGAAGTTGTATATTACACTTCATCACTTTCAAGAGTTTACTTTTCTTGCCTTGAATATCTACCTACGAGTATGGAACTTGTATTTCCTGATTGAACAGGAACCCCCCCCC
>JAODUK010035835.1:0-20000 GCA_027564635.1 Typhlichthys eigenmanni | reverse complement strand
AGCAGTAAAGACTCTTCTAACGGGCCAATTTAGCTCCAAGTCTCATAAGCTAGCTATGTGTACTACAATACAGTGCATTAGCATGTAATAACGAGAAAACTGTAAGAAACATCGAGTCCAGGCGGTGAGGAGAATAGAGGATAGATCACACTTTTCTCTGTCTCCTTCTCCCCGCCTCGGTTAATCGGTACTGGCAAAACAAAAAGAGTGTCTAGTTGGGATGCTCGAAGCCCAGATCTTAGTGGAAAATACACAGGAGGTTACGGCTGGTGCGGTCCGTCTGCAGCAGGTTAGCTAGCCCCTTCACGCGGATGTCTCCCCCCGCCTCAGCAGCGGTGCGCGCAACGTCCAGTTCGATTAGCAGTCGTAGTTCGGGGACTTTTGGTTTCGATATGTCCTTGTGTAACGTCTTCTTGGCACACGATCTTAGTTTACTGCTTTGGCTTCCCCCATAGCAAGACCGGACTCTGTATTTCTATTTCCCTCCCTCTTCCTCTTGTTGTAAACTAGGCTGCTTTACCCCCCTCCCACCACTTCTAGGTCTGTCAACCTCGCCCAACCGTGTCCCACCCCTTTCACAAAATGTAGGCTCGGTCATTGGCCAAGGCGACAACCTATTATCCCACCGTCTCGGTCGCTGATTGGTTACAGTGTGCACTGGAATGCCAGTCATATGCAAATGTGGCTGGTTTTTACGGTCAACATATGATTCATCCACCATCAAAAATAATAACCTTTTCCAAATAACGTTGGTTTGTGTCAGCCGGCTCCTGAGTAACACATAGTTGTCATACACTGAATCGTTTAACAGAAAGCAAGTGCAAGTTTTACTTGTAAACCCACCCATAACTCATATCCATTGGTATACAACTCGTAGTAAAACTGGATTGAGAACAAAAATAGCGAATCAAAGACCGACACTGAGATATAGCACAACCAATGGCATAACACAAGTTAGAATATATCCCGCCTCCATGCAAGGTTTAAGCTCAATATGTACTACTTGAATTGTCCATCGATGTAGGGGTGGCGCTCGTAAGCTACCCACTGGCTGTACTGACAACGTTATATGCAATCGCAATGCTGTAGTAGCCTATTCAAGAGAATTGATATGGGTACTCATGCTATAAGATCAGTTAGATCACACATTGACATGTACATTACTGCCTCACATTTTCTGTAATTACAATTTAATTAAGAGTTTTTCACAAAAGGGTACTTTGATATTTTGTGAGTCAGAAATATAGAAAGGATTACAAAATATAATGGAACAGTACACTTGCAATTCTGTGCCTTTAGCTTAAACTTGGGTAGAAGGTGGTGGAAAGTGATGTCATTTTCTCTACAGAAGTCCTTTCAATTCCCTCTCTCCATCATGTAAATCTGCCTCCCCCGGACAGATTGTTAAATGTGCAACACACAGTAGAAAAATGAGACTGAGAGGAGGGGTGATTTTGAAAGAAAGAGAAAATGGGTGGAACGGGATAAGAGAGAGGAGGACCAGAGGGTAAAAATAGACCGAGAGTCATTCTGTGCAGGAGAGGGTGGGGGTGGATGAAAAAACAACTTGTGAAAACAGAACTTCTCTTATGGGAGGAAGGGCGTAGAGATCAGACACTGAGAAGATGGATTACAGTGGCACATGGAGAGTAACCCCAACATATACCTGCACAGCTGGGTGGTCTCTCTCCCTCCCACACACACGCACTGACATCTGTGATATGGTGGCTGCATGCATAGTATAAAAGACAATAAAAGATAATAGTATAAAGCTCCCCAACTCATCTGTCAATCACACAAATAACAATGCTGGGAGGAGCTTAGCTAACACTAGCAGCGAGTGAGCTCATCAGGCGCTGGTGAGCCGACCAATAAGGTCACATCGAGCGCCACTGGCAGAGTCTGTTCCCCATAGTAAACAAGTCATTAACCCTTTTACTCCTGGGCAACACGTACCATAAAAATAATGTTAAACTATTTACATAGCATTAGAACATTGCTAACGTCCTATAAATAGCAAAGCACTTTGTGTGATTTACAGTATGTAGTCTGACCCCCTACTGGCTTCTAGCAGACACTGGAAGGCAATGGTGGTTTTAAGCCTGAAACAACAAGGGTTAAACTATTACTGTTCAACGCAGAAAGCCAGGTGTGTAAGAGATTAAGGCTTATCAACAGCAATGAGCCCATAAAGATCAAGACCGGCTGTAATGTGTGTGCAAACGGTGCCCGACAGCAACATTATAGCCCGCCCAGGAGCACTAATCAATCATGGCTGGTGATTGACGGAAGGAGAGGGTGTGCATATGAGCTACTATGGTGAGGGTTCAACCCTGGGCAAATATAGCAAGTGTGGTTTCAGCAGACTTGGATATTAAACTGTAGAGAAGTTCATTGTTCAGTCCTATTGAAGACCATTTGTATAACTGTCAGGAGGAAATTCCTGATAATATACTTTACTGGAAGTTAGTTAGTTAGTTAGTTAGTTAGTTTGCAGCAAAGGGCAAAAGGGAACATGCTGTCTTAACTTCAAAACAATATTATAACATTCAACTGTTTGTGTTTGTATATGGAATACTACTACTACTACTAATAGTAATAGTAATAATAGTAATACTTTGTGTGTGAATGATTCCCATCTAGATCTCCCCACAGTATAATTGGTCTATAGGTTTACTATGTGCAATGTGTTCTAATCATATAGTTCTAGTTCAGCAAACTCATTGCAACTTTTCGTTAGTGCCCGCCCCCCCCCCCACACACACACACACACACCACTTCTTCATTCATCACCCAACCCTGTGCATAGTCTCTTCCTCCCACAGCCCTCCATTTGTTCCAGACAATTATAACTGCATCCACAGTATTTCACAGTTGCCATGGCAACAGCTGTTAGGTACATGTCACTTGTGCTGACCACAGTGACTATCACTGGTCAGCACATATCATAGTGTCTATTTTATTTTATCTACTCATTCCATCTGCATACGCTGTCAGCAAACGTCAGGGATGTGTGTGTGTGTGTGTGTTTCTGTTAGACATAAGATTTAAACTATAACAATGTCCTTGACTTAAAATGCCTTAAAACATTTGCCAACAAATGCACAAATATGCACAAATACAGTCTTTTTTGTTTCCCTAGCTGGCAATCATCCATGAGAACATGTATCTACCGCAACTTTGAATAATGTAGCGTGAGTTGTAATATCTGTATACCAACACCTGGAGGCGCTGTTAGACCGTAGCTTCATGGCCAACAGAGTAGAAAAATGCTGTAGAGAAGCAGAGAGAGAGAGGAGAGAGAAGAGAGAGAGAGGAGAGAGAGGAGAGCTGCTTAAGGAGAGGAGGAGAAACAAAGTGGACAGAAAACTAACTTTTAACTGTGTGTGAAGAAACATTACGTCAAGCACAACAGCAGTACCATGAGATATAACAAAACCTTCTGAACGCCAGTAAAGAATTCAGCGAGGCACGTTTCTGACTTCACACGAGCACAATCTATGCCAGGGAACCGCATCGTGTTGTGTACCACACCGAAGCAGCCACTGCATGCTGGGAAATCCCCAGAGGCGCATGTTTTTATGTACAAATGACAATGTCCTCGTCTGTAAATGCCTATGAGCTGCGGTGCCAGTCGGGATGGGCTGTGCCATACAGATGTGGTTGTTGCCATGGCCAGATACGATGTGCAGGGCTTTAAGTGTTACGTAAAGGAGGGGTGGGAGGCGAGGGGAGGGGAGGTGAGTGAGGATGTTATTCCCGGGTATCCGTATCCGGGTAGACCAGGGTGAGGAGAGCCAACAGGAGGAGAGGTAAAGCTGCTGCATTGCGATGGAGCGAAGGGTTAACGTGATCACCTTGTCATTTTCGGGGATAAATAATCAAAAAGTATAGACAGTGCGGCAAGATGGGAGTATGCTACACTGTGTCTCGGAGAATGAAGTCACACTGAAAACTCTTTATGTGTATATAAGGGGGTGTGATATGTCCCCTTCCTCCACACACACACACACACACACACACACACACACACAGCACAATGAATTGTTCATTGTGTAACATGACTTGACATGACAAGGATTAGTAAACATTTTATTGCAACACGTTTGTACTGAAAATGCACACGGAAATGTTATCCTCCTGCCTGATAGTGGGCATCCTGTCTGCTCTAACAGAATAGGCTGGCTTTCCAATGGCCCTGGAGAACACATTCAAAGGCAGTCAATACAGAACTGTTCATCTGTGCCGTTAACCTGACATGGAATCTGTTACTTCCAAAGAAAACAGTTGACCAGATTGTTTTTCAAAAACACGCATGAGAGCGGGTGTATTCTCATGTCACGCTACTGTGAAAGGCAGAACTTTCAGGTCATGCGCTCACGTGTTTCTGGTTGCGCACAGCCACACGTGCGCGCACACACACACACACACACACACAAAAACAGGGGCTGCAGTCTGTTTGTGAATAGTCTGTTGTGCATAAGCCTACACCAGTGTGTGTATGTGTGATGTTTGCGTTGTTGCCATAGCAACAGACATTTGGCACTCACACATTATATCCGATGCTGATGATTGACGCTTGGCTACTCTTTTCCGCATGTCCGCACGCACACACACACACATACACACACAAACATGAATAGGGTATTATCTTTTCAACCACCATCATATTTGACTGGATCTTAGATGTTCTCTTGTATTGGAAGTTGAGAATACTCTCGGAGCTGACATTGACCTTGCACACGTTAGCAGTGTGCAAATCACTATAGCACTTTTACTAAGAGTGGAGATTATTTATTAGAACAACAATGTTAATTGTAGTCATTCCTAACATACCGTATCAGCAGAGAGAACTATGGTTTGTTCTTTAATTTATTAATAATTTTCTTAAATCTAATCCGATTGTCTCCTATCTCCCTTAATATTATCTCACTTCTTCTCTTGATACATAAACTCTGCGGATTCTCTATATGCACGTCAAGTCAACCTCTGATGCATGGGACACAATTCAAGGTCAAGAATTTCACACAGAATTTCTGCAGCTGGTTTAGGTTTCACATTTATAATATTAAACAAACTACACCAGAAACAATGGCATTAAACTTTGGGTGAGAGTGGTTTCACATGTGTCTCTAATTAATTGATTGACTTAAAATGTTTGAGAAAAACCTGTTTAATAATGTTAAAGCTTGATTACATTTTAGGCTTGTCAACAAACCTACGCAAACGTGTGCATGCGCACACACACACACACACGCACGCACACACACACACACACACGCACGCACGCACGCACACACACACAGACTAGCATACGCAAGCGCTTACACACCCTTTCTCACTCACATTTACACATCTCTGATATCTTCAAGATGCATGCACACATACAATAGGACACTATTCATCCATTCAACGGCCTTTCAGACCAGAAGGGGGATTTGAGTAGCGGCCATGATCTCTAAGACGACAGCTATTCCTCTGGTTCACAGCTGTCTCAGAAACATCCCACAACACACAGGGTTAAGTACAAACACACAGAGGGCCTAAGACAAGTAACGTGAACTTAAAGCAGCAATATGGACACAACACTAAGCAGAGCAAACTGTCTCTTAAAGGCAAAACTGTCTTTTTGAACTTGGGTCTAAATCGTTTGTATCTGCAACGTCTAGCATAATCATAGTATAGGCCTACACGGTTTAGAACGGGACTAAGCCTTATTTCTCTTCCACTTACACCATGACTACAATACATGCTATACACGTGAAAGTGTAGCCTACACACAAACATTTAGAAGGAACACACAACACTCACTGGCCAAAAACAGTGCCCACACCATATCTCACTGGCACAATGCAAAAGTCACAAAATTGCCACACACAGCACGAGTTAGACAAAACACTTGAAGTGTGCAAGGAGAAAATTATGTCAAGGGTCAGGCAGGAAAGCACATACGCACGCACACACGCACGCGCACACACACCCACACGCACACTGCATGTTAGCTTGGTTGTACAAACAGCACAAACAACAAAGATTTCTGAATAAGTTTCTCCCTATAGATTTTTTTCATATCATCTATCTATCGCATCTATCTCAGACATTATTGATTCCGTACTGTACTCTTTTGCTCTTGTTTGCTCAATAAAACGCTTCTCCAATCTGTCCATACCTGTCCCACATAATGTAGAACAATGTTAGAATTGTACTTATTACTTAAGCATTTTTATACATTTTCATTACTTTACCAAGATTTATTATTCCCCAAAATGTAAGCATTAGATTTAGCTCAGCTAGTTGTATTTTGTATAATCCAATTTCCCCATTCCTTTTGAATCTAAATCCAGTCCTTCAGGATGTCTTATTTACATGTGCGTGTGATTAGATGTCCCACTCACAGGCAAAGTGCCTGTCCATTATGACTGAGGACATCATAGATAGTCTGTATTACAGTAACTTAAACTAACTGCCTATAATTATAGTCTAATTAATACATACAGAAAACACAAACAGCCCAAAGCATGCATGGCTTTGTATATTGTACGATTCCTTGCCTTTACACATGCACTCTAAAACATTTTTTTAAATGCATCGAGTTACTTGTGCAATACATGTTTATTAATGGGTGATACCCCTGATGCTCCTATTTGCACTCAAATATTACATTCTGTATTTTCATACATTCTGCACTTTTTCAGTGGGGCAGAAATAGCAAAAGTTAATAATGAATAATTGTATATTGTTCTACATCGTATCCTTTATATTAAATATTATACAAATTGTAATGTGTCAAGTTTTGTGACTTCTTGTTATCTGCATATTGTAATACACCAGTCTCATCAAGTAAAAATCCTTAGTTATGTGCAAATGTACATTAATAATACATAATCTTTTGATTCTCACTGTGCTTCACAAAACAAGACCCTTCCAGAAGGTCCGACCGGTCTCCCGTGTCCACATTTGGACTGTGTGTACACTAGCATCTTCAGTGCGAGTGCTGAACAGACACTTCCAGGGAGGTTAGCAACAGAGAGCGGAGCTCGACCTGCCCGGGGCTGACCCAGGGCAAATCACGGCTCTGGTTTCCAGGGTTGACCTAGGCCATGTGGTTGGTGCTACACTACGACAGCAGGCTAGCAGAGAAATGCAGGGAGCCCCATATGGGACGACAGCACGCTTGCTTTCACCAGTGTCTTACTGCAGGCATGCTCACCTAGGTCTA
This sequence comes from Typhlichthys eigenmanni, assembly GCA_027564635.1. NCBI lineage: Eukaryota > Metazoa > Chordata > Actinopteri > Percopsiformes > Amblyopsidae > Typhlichthys > Typhlichthys eigenmanni. The sequence continues at coordinate 12,781 of JAODUK010035835.1, read as the reverse complement.
CTAAGCAGTTATTATGCTGGCCTTATTTACTCTATAATGCTTTCAGATAAAACGGTTTTGTTGCTTGTTTTAACATAAGCTTCCCAGAGTTTTACTGTTTAGCTATTTGTTTGCCTAAAGTTTATTACTATTATAATTATAATTAAAATTAAATTATTATTATTAATATTATTTTTGCTATTTAATATAAGAATTTTTGAGAATGATTTAATTACTGGATATTTGTAGTAGGTGAGCAACTTAAAAATTAATGCCTTGATAGGACAGAAAAATACCACTACAATTATTTGATATTTCACAACAAGAATCTTTCAATCAACATAATTTTCAACTTTCTTTTAAACTTTTAAAGTGTGTGTATGTGTGTGTGTGTGTGTGTGTGTGTGTGTGTGTGTGTGAGCAGAAAATTCTGACAGCTGACTAAACAGAACAGAACAGTCATAATGGAATTTGTTTTCTTTTAATGATTTATAATTTCAGTTTCAAAACCATATATTTTCTTCTCTTTCAAATGCGATGTATCTCAGGATACTGCAGATAAGATACACTGCATTTACCATGCAGTCACTGAGTACACATTCATCTGTTATAATTTCTGACAAATATTAGCCTTGCTGTAGCTAAAAAAAAAAAACTACAACAAGTTCACTGACCTGAACTTCCTCAATTCCTGCTATGGCTGCTCAGTCCCCTCCTTTTGAATGATTATGACGCGGAACGCTGCCTTAAATGCTATATATACGGTACATTGCACAACAAAAAGAAGGCCTCGTGTTTTCATGACCCTTATTGTTTTGTTATTGCAACTAATTCTGTCCCCTGACGTATTCTTATGCTAAAAACATGAGATAGGTGAATGCAATTTAAATACAATATTGTATTCAATCAGCATGTTAGAACTTTATTTGTAATACATTTAGTTGTAATACATTTTTGTCAACTGTCATTATTTGAAAGCTATAGCATCATAATGTATAGCGTACCGTGTTATCTCAGAAACAATTACTGATCTTTTTTAATGCAAAACTATTTAGACAGAGTTCAACAAATACGTTTACATGCATCTCTTGCTCTCTCCTGTCCTCCGGTATAATGGTCACTATTCAGCGAGGTGTGATACGTATGGGATAAGCACACATGTAGCTCATAACATTTTGTTGTGCCAGTGCACAAGTATAGACAAAACTAGTGAAGCAACCAATACTAGTGGCACACCTACATTAAGTGGGCCTGTGATGAATCTTTGCCCTATAGGTCACCTCCATGAAAACTCCATTATAGATATAAACACCCCTCAGTCTCAAATTACACATTCTTCTCCTAGCATTGACAGACAGACACACACACACACACACACACACACACACACACACACACACACACACACACACATATGAGTTTGTCACCTGTGCCGGGACGTCCCATGATGATGTCCTTACGGGGGGTGGGGTGCAGGCTCTCTGCCGGCACAATGAGGGGCAGCAGGGCGGTGGGTGATGGATGGCAGGCCACGGGCTGCTGGACCTCCCCTCCAAAGCCCTCCCCCCCCACGCTCACCGACAGAGCCTGCAGGGGGCTGGCCACGGAGGTTGTCGTTGGGGACACCAGCAGTAGCGTGGGGGCCGGGCTCCGCAGGAGGACGTTGCCGTTGGCGACGGCGTTGATGGGCACGGGCGCCTGGAGGCCCGCGGCGGGCTGGGGGGTGCGCGGGGCGAGCCCGGGCTCTCTGGGTGCTCCGGCTCCCCCCGGCGGGCACTCCGTGAACTTGGCCAGCGGAACCTCCGGGTTGCGCACGATGACCGGCGAGTCCCGCCGCAAGGCCTGCTGGGAGACGGGCGGCGCCCGGTGGGGCCCCCCGTCGGCCGGGAGCGGGGAGGGCGGGGTGGGGGACGCCATCAGGGGAGGAGGGGGGGAGGAGGAGGAGCAGCTGGGAGCTGTGGGGCCGCGGGGCCGAGGGAAGGCGGCCGTGTGGGGCGACAGCACCCTGAAGGAGCCGCCCGCCTCGCCCTGCTCCTGCTCCTTAGCCGTGTAGTCGTGGTGATGGTGGTGGGAGGGGGGCGGGGGGGGCGGGGCCGGGGCATCCGGCTTGCGCTTGCCGGGGCTCATGGGCACCGTGAAGGTCAGGCTGCTGTGGAACGAGGGCTGAACGCCCGCGGCCTGGCGCTCCCTGTCGCTCGCCTTGCCCCCCCCGCCCGTCCCGCTGGGCTGCCGGGGCCGCCGGTGGGGCAGCCCCGGCGACGGAGAGACGGGGGAAAAGTTGGCGGGCCGGAAGCCGAACAGCGGGGAGGGCGAGGGCGAGGAGAAGGGCGACTGGTTGGACACGGGCGAGAAGGAGGGCGTGCAGGAGCGCGAGCTGCCCAGCGACACCAGCATGGTGGCGGCCTCGCACTCCTCCAGGTCGAAGCGGGACGACAGCTCATGGGGCAGCAGCGAGGGCAAGAGGAGGTGGGGGGGCGGCCCCCGGTAGTCGGCTCCGCCGCCTCCTCGGCCGCCGCCGGCCTCGCTGCTCTCCCGGGACGTGTCGTCCCAGTCCAGCTCGCTGCTGGCTCGCCCGCGCACATCGGAGGAGGGCGTGAGCGTACCCGAGCTGCTGCCGCCGCCCCGCCCCTCTCCCCCGGGCCCCGCCTCCATCTCCTTGGTCCTCATGGAGAGGTGTCGGGAGCAGTAGCCGCGTCGCTGGGACTCCTTCATGCAGCCGTCACGTGAGCACAGCCGCCGCCACTGTTTGCCGTTGAACTTCTTGCGGATGCCGTTGGGCGTGCACACCACGTCGCCCTTCTTGTACTTCTGCTGCACCAGAGACAGGGGCGTCCTGGAGCGGGACGACGTGGCCCCCGTGGCCCCCGACGCCGCGCTGGGCGTGGCCGTCTGGGCGGGGCCGCTCTTGGACGGAGGTAGGTTGGGTGTGGCGGCCGGCTGGGGGCTGGCCAGGGCCGGGAGGTGCTGCTGGAGGTGGGGGGAGGCCGGGGGGTAGGAGGGGGGCTTGGAGAGGATGTGTCTGTGCTGGGGGGTCCCGCCGCCGGCTGCTCTGGGGCCGCCCGAGAGGCCCGCGTTGAAGCGCGACACCTCTATGTCACTGCCCCCTGCTGGGCCGGAGGTCGCGGTGCCGCGGGGGTGAGGGGCTGCCCCCCCCCGCGGGGAGAAGCCGTGGCCCAGCCGCGGCCCCCCGCCCAGTGCGCCCATGCCGATGCTGAGCCGGCACACCTCCCGCTCCACCTCCATCTCCTCCCGGCGCTCCCTCTCCTCACGCTCCCGCTCCCGCTCCCTCTCCCGGTCCCCTGCCGCCTCCGGCTGCGGGACGTCCCACGGAGGCGCCAGCAGTCGCAGGCTCTGCCTGGAGACCCACAGGGCCTGGGCCCCGCTCTCCTGCTCCTCCTCCTCCTCCTCCCTCAGCAGCACCCGGTAAGGGAAGGACACGGCGGGGTGGGGGTCCACCTGGGAGACTACCCCCTCCCGGTACACCAGGGGGGACCCTTCCTCCCCTCCCCCTCCGAACGGCACGCACACCCGGGTGCCCACGGCCACGGGGGCCGCCCCGTGCGGGGGCGCGTCCAGGATGAAGTCCACGTCTGAGCCGTCCCCGGGGGGGGATGCCGGCATGGTCAGGGCCCCCCCGTGGAAGGGGAAGCGTGCCGGTGCCTGCTCGCCCTGGAGCAGGACCTCCGCGCTGCCCCCGCTCACTCGCCGCACCACCCCCGGCCTGAACACCGGACACCTCCCCCTGCCCCCGGGCTTCCCGGGGTCTCGAGCAAGCACCCGCTGGTTCTTCAGGCCCTTGGCTAGAGCCTCGGACACAGACGCCCCCCCGTGGGGGTTGAGGAGGGAGGCCTTGGGGTGCGGAGACGCTCCCGTGGCCTCCGGGTGTTCCAGGTCCGCAGAGTGCTCGCTGGCCGTGTCGGTGGAGGAGGAGCGCACAGAGTTCGGAGGCCCTTCGGCGTCTGCCTCCCTGGGTTGAGACTCTCCGTCCTGTCGCCGGGGTGCTGTCCTGAGGGCCCCCTTGTCCACGGAGGTGCCGCTAAGACTTTCTTGAGCTCCACTGTCCTCGGTTGGCACTAATAATGGCGGTTTACCTGAGCTAGCAATACTTCTACTACTACTACTACTACTATTACCGCTATTGCTAATATTATTGCTAACAGCACTACTGGTAATACTGTTAGCAGTGCTGTTAATACCACTGCCGGTATATGTACTGTTAGTTGTTCTGTTGATGCTACTGCTAATGCTAATGCTAATGCTGTTCGTTTTTATATTTGTATCGGTCATGTTTAACATAACGCTGTGGTTACCGCAGTAACTGTTGTGTGTCACAGCAAGGCTGGAGGTAGGGGTGGTGGTTGGTGTGCTTGTGTTGCTAGAAAAGTGCTCATATGTGTACTTCTTCTTGGGCACGCGCGCTTTAAAGGTGGCTGTTTTCCTACTGGAGACAGAGCCCAAGCTGGGGCTATGATTGGTGGCCGTGGTGGCCGTGGTGGCCGTGGCTGCGGGGAGTGGCGCTGGGGTGGAGGTAGGCGGGGCTGAGGTGTGGTTGGAGTTGGTGCTATTGCCGTTGGTCTTCCCCTCGTCGGTTTTCCTTCTGTCGTTCTCCACAGATACGGCGGCTTTGCGTAGCTCATTTAGCTCCGCCCTATCAGGGGTATTGCTGTTAGTGATTGGCTCCTTTTGGGGACTGGCCAAAATGGGCGGGGGCTTGAGGCTGGGGGACGTGTGCAGTGGGGCTTTGGCAGGCGTCTCCTTCCGGACTCGGTCTCTCCTAGTGTCTTTCTCCAGAGGAGGCTGGGAGCCCCCTCTTCTCCTTCCCCCCCTGCCCCGGGCCAAGGTGGGAGAGCGGCCTCTGTGTTTCTTGACCGGCCTCATCCTCCCTCCTTACTACCTGACGCTCTCGTCCTCCCTTGCTTTACCTGCACCACTCCAAAGTGCCACACGTTGCGTGGGCACCCCCTTATGGTGGTCTCCAAGGTTCCCCTTGTATTCCTTATTCCTTTATTTGTTGATGTTGTTGTTGTTGTGCCCTGTTTTCCATGTGTGTTCCCTCTCTGCTGTCTTGCGGGCTGAAATCAGACGAGAGGCAGAATACAGCTGCTCATGAGATTAGACCATGATGTCATATCTGAAAGTGTGCTGCGTCGCACTTAATGTCACAGTGGCGCAATATCTGAACCACTCTGACTGAATTATCTTCCCATGTGCATGTGGTGTGGGTGCAGCGTGCCGCGCGCACACATAAACATAAATATAAATATTAAGATCTACACATATACTAACATATAATACATTGGAATATTTTGTCTGCAACTTCATTAGAAATTGCGAGAACAGTGATTTACTCTAAATATAAAGGCATGATCAGGAAGGCTAAATTCCTAAATTAATTCAAAATAATATGGTAAAGCCAAATTGTATAATGAAGTGCATTAAATATATTAAGGTTATTTTAATTTTTTAAATAAGCTTTGGATGCATCTGTGAGAGTGATCTCTGGGATTAGCCCATTCAGACACACACACACACACACACACACACACACACGTGTAAATGTATTTTAAGCAAAAATAGATTTGTCAAATGGCCCAAGGTCACTTATTACAAATTGTCACATAGGGACAGGGGAGACATCATAGGGACATCAATATGTCTCCAGGAAGCAAAATGTGGCTTTTAACACTTTTGAACACATGTTTATCGCTCTGATTCTCTAATATTCTTGTCATATACATTTATCTATTTTACACAGAATACAGTACACACGCACACGCACACACACACACACCAACGTAGTTAAAAGAGCTAATACACAGCCATTAACACACACACACACACGCATGCACACACACCCACACACATTGCCAATGTAGTTAAAAGAGCTAATACACAGACCATTAACACACACACGCACACGCGCACACACACACACACACACACACACTGTGTAAGTCGCGCAATGTCTGATGTGTGCTTCTTGCAGTAGGATGATTTGCTCATACGCATTGTAGGCTTATGCTATGTGCAACAACGCCGCTTATTTTTACTCCCTTCAAGATGAAATGGCACTTAGGTGGTGAGGTCACTCTATGACATGAGTGATGCAGAGACAGGAAGAATGAACACGGAGAGAGAGAGAGAGAGAGAGAGAGAGAGAGAGAGAGAGAGAGAGAGAGAGAGAGAGAGAATCACAAGTGTTTGGCTGTTTGTTTGTTTTTTCCCTCTCTCATGTCACTGGGAATTTCCACAGTCATTCCAGCAACACCCAGAGCTGCGCCCTCACTATTTCTCGATGATTCTCATTCTTTCTCTGTTTTTCTAAACCTCCCTCGTTCTCCATCTGTCACTCGTATGGTTTTTTTGTGGTGCGACAGAAATGTACAGGCTCATGTGAGAGAAAACAGACGGACTATGGACACACACGCTCATACACCATGCAACCAACAACATCGACATCAAATACACAGCCTGGACGTTGGAAAAGGTCGCCGCGGCAGCCTCACGTGCACATGCTTGACCATGTGTTCCTACTGTTGGTTTGCTGTGACAAAACATAACGTGCGTGGGTCCCAACCTTCCACTTCCTGCTGTATATAATCAAACATCATTTCCTGTTCCTGTATCAGCAATAACATCAGCAGCATAATCGCTCACAAACTCTGACCTTTGACCTTAAATTGTCTTTTGCACTGTACACTTTCTCCTCTTTGTCGGAACTGTAAATTACTTTGTAATTACTTAATAGGAAAAGTGTAATATATTATCTTACCTATGATTATTATTATTATTATTATTATTTTGTATCATTAGTAGCTATTATGATTCAAGCAGGAGTCTGACACAGAGTTCTAAGCACGAATAAGAGAAGCAGGGAAAACATTGTCGTGATCCACAGACATGATTGCTACACTGGTTCAACCCCCCTCCCCATTTCTGTAAAATTCCACATTCTGGCAGCAGCCGGCCAGCCGAGTTGACACCGTTACGGTAGTGTGCAGCTTTGTCCATCTCAGACAGAGGCATGGGCACAGAGGTGGAGGGCTCCTGCTGCAGGAATGCATATTCAACAAGTAGCCTAACAAAGCCTGGCACGTCCGTTCATTAGAGCAGAGGCTGTAGCCTGGGCTACGAGTGTCACTACTAGAAAGATGAGATGGTAGAGACAGGCATACGTCTACTACTACAAGCAGTATACTACTACTGACTGACTGGTCTGGTCTGGCCTGGGTCTGAGCTCAGCTGAAGAAAGTGTGTTTGGTCATGGCAATGCCTCGCAAAATGCTCTTGGCTTTGGCAATTAAGCCAAAGTGTTTGTGTGTGTCGTGTGTGTGTGCGTGTGTGTGTGTGAGAGAGAGTTTGGTGAGAGTGTGTGCTCAAAATGCTTTGACGGCAATGACACTGTAGATTAGATATTAGGTGCACAGATTCTGGGTAATGTATTTGAACCAGATCAGTTGTTGTTTTGTAAATAAATACAAAGGCTTCTGTGTATTTGATGGCCATGCCAATGGCCTTTCAGCATGGAAAAAAAAAGAAGATATTATCAGCTATATGATAAGGAAAAACATTCAGATAACTGGACCATGGCTTCTCACAACTAGCCTACAGATTACAAATCAGATAGTACAGAATCAGTTCATTAATAATTTTCACTGAATTATGAAGTTGACAGCACAAATGTAAAAAAAAAAATAATAAAGTATTGTGTCTCTATATAAAGTAATGAAGGAAACCTAGAAACAATAGTGATCATTGCTGGCCTGCACCTTAGCTTTTAATATATTGAATAAATGGTGCCACGGTTTCTGTGGAACAGGAATGGACTTTATCTAAACTATAAAAAAACAACTTCTCTATCTCACAAACACACACACCTAAATCTCCAAAAACCACACACATAGTTACAGTTCAGTCATGCACACTGTTTCATTTTTATACTTTTATTGAGCCATGTATGAGTACAAACGCACACACACAGGAATGCATGCATCCACTGGAGCAAATTCAAAAAATGACCTAAAAATGACCTTAAAGCTATTTAAACAAAAACTTTTAGATTAATTTAGGTGTTTGACTTAACACACTTATGCACACTCACTCGCACTGCAAGACACATTTTGCATTAACAATGTAGGGTGATTTTGCAAGCACACACACACACACACACACACACACACACGCACACACAGAAATAGAGAAGGGTCATTCATGGGGAAATCTCATCTCAATGTCAATGCTGCAAGAAGCGGTACACTATATGTATGCCTATACATTTAAAAATCCCCAGTTATTAGAGTTATATACAACCGCAATAAACCCACAACGACTGGGAAATAAACCCATATTCCCCACTGCACCCTGTCACAGTGTGTGTGTGCGTGTGTGTGTCCATCCATAACAGTGCACCAAGCACTGTTTATACACACTGTATGTATATTAATTAATGTGTGCATGCAGATGTATATATGTTTGTACTATTGCTCGAAGCTAAACGTATGTTACACTCTGTCCGTGTGTGTGCGTGAGTGTGAGTGTGCGTGTGTGTGCGTGTGTGTGTTTCCCAGGCACACTGCAGCTCATCCCTCTCCTAAAAGCGTTTTATGGGTGTCTGAGCGGTCACAGGGCTGCAATAAAGGGGGACAGACGTGAGCGAGCGCAGAAATTGACGCAGCTCCGTGGCTGTATACAGATGTAGGAGGCTACGTTCATGGGTGTGCCTGTGGGGCTGCCTGTCTCGGGCCTATGCTGGCCTCCAGTGATGTGGCATGGCATTTTTACCCTCAACTGGGTCACAAGGGAAAACACACTCACATGTGAAATAGCATAAAAGATCTGTCTCACACACACACACAGCAGTGACGCTTTTTAAGCTTTTACTACAAGTGAGGGGGTGTGTGAATAGGGCGACATGCAACATGACGTGGAAAAAAGGAAAATCTTTGTTGGCCATTTCGATGTTATGGGGGTGTGCATGTGTGTGTGTGTGTGAGAAGAGACAGATGGTTTAAGTGTGTTTGTGTGTGGCTGTGTATGTACAGTATATGTGTGTGTGTGTGTGTGTGTGCGTGTGTGTGTGTGTGTGTGTGTGTGTTTTTTTATGTCACAATAAATGGTCTCTATATTGTGCAATATCCTTGCCCTCTTTGGACAACATTCGTTGACATAAATTCTGGCAGCTGTTTGCAGACTAACACATCTTACTGTTTTTGATATAATAGAAATATTGAATCCTCATATTTGTGCATCCTGGCCTACATTGACCAGGAGGTTAAAGCACATGGGGACGGACCAAATGGCTGCCAATGACAGGCTATACAGGCTATGCAAAATATTTTGTATTTTATATTTTGCATAAACAAATGCAATAACGAAGACGTGACCAATGTATGAAACGTGTGCATACATCCGCAGTAGGCTACACAGTAGGCGTCGGTCAACTAGACTTAAACTCAAGTAGTGAATGTCAAGAGCAGTGTCGTTTTCTACCGGGCCTCACAATGGGCTACTGACAAAGTAGAAAATGTGTCAACTGTGCATCGGTAATTAATGTAGTTTTTCCACACAAAAAAAAGTAGTCTCGACGAGGGAATGGCCGCGAAAACAGCGAATGCATTCCCTGTCTCTGTTACCGTACGGTTCTCTGCGCGGATCGGTGCGAGAGTAGATTACTACGAGTGGCGCTACACAATGTCAAAGGAGTATTATGACTCGAGGCAGTCGGTCTGCTATGCTTATGGTGCTCAACAGCGAAAACAAACAACCGGTTTCGAGTGACGACTGACCAAACTAAAAGGGCCTAATTATTCCTCCTAATAGCCTGCGTTTGATAGCCTATCACATTTATTACATCGACGATCACATATAAGCCTATCATAGACTACACGTCAGTCTAAATGTTTTTTATGGTATCGGTGTGAAACATTTCAAGGCGATAAAAAAAGTTGAAAAAAAGGTATAGCTTTCATTTTAATGATCCGCTCTAGTAAGCAGGCAGGCAAGTCGTAGTAATAGTAATGGTTGTAGTAGTCGTACTACGCAACGTTGGTAAACTGGTACCAGCATAATGACACCGTAAGGAGACAGTCTGGACACAAAGAAATGGGACGTTGTGTTCTAGTGTTGTCTTTCATTTCCCACAACACCAGTAGGGTACATTTTACAATCAATGGGCCGTTATTAGTAAACAATAGCTTTGCGAGGAGGTGATGCTGCAAAGGGGTCGATTATACGGAAACTGACAAAAAGTGTATTACGTGAGGTACAACATGTCAATGGTAATTACGGAATGCGTAGGCATGTCTTGCTGGTCCAGCAGTCCTTGCAGTAAAACATTTGACAAAGTTTTAGGCTTTGCACCCACTCCTCCCTTTCTCTCGTCTCTTCCTTGGACGTGACACTCGTTTATTTGCACGCTACCGTATCAGACGGACAGAGCAACCGCCCGTTGACATTTTATATAACGAAGAGTACACTTCCTGAAATGTATAATCTGAGATAAATTAGCTTGACTTTGTTGATAACTTAGTTACAACTCACCCCGACTGGACGTTGCACTTCGCAGACAAAGATTTATGCTCCTATTTTGCAGAGGAGGGCGCGCACACAACACCGGGCAACGTCCATTGGCTGTCGCCGACAACCGTGAGGTCCAGACTCGGAATTTACTTTCCCTGCGCAAAACATGTCTTTTTCCCACAGCAACTCAAACAAGGATAAAAAAACTATCAGCCTCTTTTCCACTACAGTCACAAAATGGTGAATGAACCAGTAACAGCTGGGCAAGCTGACCAATCAGGACCCGCTGACAGGTACAGTAGCCTATCCGCGTGAAAGATGCGAATAAATGGGCGTGGCGTGCTGTCAATGTACATGTGACTGACAGGACAATCTAGCGAATGGTGGATAGTTGATGGGCCAAACCGGCACCCTGTCCCAAACTTTACAGTATCCAATAAGAGCAATGGGAACCATAGGAACAGTATGTGGGCGGGCTAAAAGGAGGGGCCAAGACTGTGACGCCCAATAGAAAGGCACAAATGCCCCCTCCCTTCTTAGGAGTATGTTTACCATAATTGACAGCGCAAGTGCTATCCTTGGGCAGATAGTGATAATGTATGGCTATTCCTTGACATATTATTAACTGATACAACCAGGAGTAAAACGTCAGGTCGAGTCCTACTAGCATGTAAATATTCGAATTTCCTTGATGGCCAAGCAGTGAAATTAAAACGTGTTTTAGTTTCTGCAAATAACTATAAACAAGAACGACACGAGCATGAAACAAACAAAATATGGATATATATTTTTTACAAAGTTTGTTTCATTGGTACTGAACGATGCAGTTGAGGGATCTGTCTCCATTCCAACTGCTCTCCCTCTTTTTTCTCTCTCAGCAACAGACCTTCACTTCATGGCTTACAACCAATCATGGCGATGCATTTCCTTCACTCTGACGTTGGTAATTACTCTTACCCGCCCCTTTAATAGAAAGTGAACGGGTCCAATAGGCTGACGTCACTTCATCGACAGACGATTGGGCAGGTGTAAGATGTATTCCAGCCAATAGCCGAACATGGTTATGATGTCACCAAGAGTGTTGCCACCAGCTGGACCAAGGGGGCGTGGCCTGGCGTAAACTCTGCTAACCCCGTGTGTGCGCTGCAAGTTGTAGGAGAAAACCCGATGTGCCATGCATGCACCGTGAAAGGCATAGTAGCAGCACTATTAAGACATTAAGAGAGAGATAGATAGAGAGAGAGAGGATATATGTTTTAGCATGTAACGCCTATCAGCCCTATCAGCCCTATCAGCCCTGAGCCGATGACACTTGTGAGATGATACAACACTAAAATAAGATTTTTCAGTGTTGCTTAGAAATGTCTTGTAGGCTGTGTATGATTTGACAATGGAAATAAAACACTAGCATCAAAAGAGTGCCAAAATAGTAAACATTACATAATGCCCGCCTCGGTTGTAGTAGACGGCCAGACTCATGGTGAGACAGACAGGATCCAACAAAGATAATGTCGGTGCACCCCCTGTCGGCCTAATGCTGATATTCACTTCCCAGAAAATCAGGGAGATGTATGTCGAAATGAAAAAATATGTGCAATGAAAATTACATGTTATGTGCAATACTTAGGCTTACACGAAGCTATTCAGTTTTGACTACATGTGTAGCCTATCTTATTTTTAATTTAGAAAATTGAGAGCAAAAGAGACAGATCGCGTGAGAGAGAGGGAATAATGGGAATAGTGCAGATAGATCCGTGTAAAAAATGGATTAGGCTGACACCTACCGGCAATATTACTGCACTGCATTTTTTACTTAGGTTTCGAAACCTACTAAACCTGCTATCGATAAGATTGGAGTTTTTACAACTAGAGATATGTATAATATAACCAAAGTATGATATAAAAAGTCAACAAACCCAGTCACTCTAATCAATTCCGTTGGAGCCGGTTTGTCTGCCATTGCAAGTGCCATTAAAATGTGCATGTGAATTACGAGATAGATTCCTTGAACAAATCAGAGAATATAGGTCCTGATTGGTCAGAGTATTTCAGATGCCAAAATTGAAATTGATTTATATAAATGGAAGGCCAGTCAACCAGGCATTTTCTCAGAGCATTTGAATAACTGATATCTGACGGATGTAATTGACGGATAATTTCTAAGAACTTACACTAAATATATAGGTCAAAAATCACACATACAGTACTAATAATAATAATAATAATAATAATAATAATAAACTTTATTTGTATAGCACCTTTCATAAACAATGTGCAACTCAAC
>JAODUK010035834.1:12714-46065 GCA_027564635.1 Typhlichthys eigenmanni | reverse complement strand
GCTTCTGAAGGAAGCAAGAGGTTATTTTGTTTTGATCGACGAGCTTTCTCTAGAATGATTTAGATACCTTTAATTTAACTAGGCTATTGAATGGGTCACCAAAACAATTGCCCTCCCAAATTTTTGGAGCAGGAGCCGTCACTGGCTGAGCTTCACTTTAGAAACCACAGGTCAAGTTATTTAATTACGTTATCTCCGTTATCATATGATCAATTTGAGCTATTCGTTGCCACATAGTACACAATAGGTTCCCAGAAAGCAAAACAAATAATGACAAGTTATAGATGATTTAGATGTAGGTTTGCGGTTAGAGTAATCCAAGACGTATTTGTGTTCAGGAATAGCAGCTGCGATCCTGTCATCCAGCCCTGAGACATCACCGGTGCAGGTCCTGCAGAAGATGCTGCACTACGCTATAGGTGGCTCGATGAACCTGGTCTCTCTGCCTGAAGCACGGCGCCTCTCCACCCCGAACGCCATGGTGGCCATGCCGCCTGCTACAACAGGTTACACACACTCACACACACACAGGAGAGCTGCATGATGTGTGTGTGTGTGTGTGTTTGTGTGTGTACGCAAGCACGCTTCTGAGCTAGTATTGTGTGTGTGTGTGTGTGTGTGTACTGTAGGCGAGGAGCTGTTGTGTCGGTCAGTATGGTCGGACAAGTCCTCCAGGGCTGTGATTCGCTGTCGTCGCGGTGAGGAGATGATGGGTTGCACCAGCTATGTGCCCGATGGTGTCCGTATGGGAGAGGCCATTATAGTGAGTTCCAATGGGCATTTCCTATTGTATTGACTCCACTCCATGTCTGGACCAGTATGTTACATACGGCAACAAACCAGTCCAGTGAGCTGCTGGAATAGAGGGTGACATCAGCTCTGTGATCGACAGCACAACGGTGGTCAGGTGGAATGTGCTGCCCACAGCGCCCCCGGTGGTGGAGGGGTGTATGCTGTGGCACGGTGTTGTGTCACAGGGGGCCTGCAGTGCCAGGTTCATAGCAGCCCTCAGCCTGGGCTGGATGCTGCATGTGACAGCCCAAACCACCACCTGACCGGTAAGGAAGACCTCCAGACACACAATATACATGTACATGAATGTACAGGGAATGAAAGACTTAACAATGTGAAATACAGCAGTATTATATATATTATAATATAGCAGAAGAAAGCTATAGTATAAACATGACATACATAGCCATGCTAGGGGGAATACTTGATGTGTATCTGTTGTGACAGTATGTAAACAGTAATGTCCATAACCTAACCTTTAAACCTCTCATTCGGTGAAAATCACGTTCATGACATTATTAACAAATGTATCTAAAACAAAACATTGGGCTATAAAGGGTTACATCTGATATTTATCAAATGAGTGTTTCTGTGCTGTACTGCTTATTTCTCTGCAGGATGTAGCTCCAGATCTGTTGCTGAAGGCTTGTCTGACTCCCGCCCTCACCATGGCAACCGGAAGCGTTGCATGGTGACTGAGGGCATTTCATCCAACGCGGTGTGCTGCCACGCTCCCTCTCTGGAATGTCACCTGCTGGAACACACATCCACTGACAGTGAACAAGTGCGTATTGTCAATCCATGCAGGATGTCGTTCGCATGTCTGGGGATCTCACATCATCTTGTCACATTGAACTTTACCTTAATTGTCCTTTTATGCAACCACCCTTCAGGTTGAGGTGTCTTGTCCATCTGGCTGGACTCTGACTGACTGCAACGTAATCTCCAGGGGCTCTGCCATCCGTGGACCGGTTGCTAAGGGAAACAGTTGCTTTGTCTACAGCACCGCAGCTGTGGACGGTTTGACTGGCATTGTCACTTGTTGCCGTCTCCACCCGACATCTCCAGCCACCGATAGGCTCTTACCACGCTAACGTCAATCCTTACTATACGGTATTGTCGCATCCGTGTTTGATGACTGCGAAGCCCTTCATAGGATCTGATTACACCTTAACCACTGCCATTTCATGAGTATAGGTGCACCTGCAATGCAAATGTGGATGCTTTCAAGCAATATTTAGTGACTTAAATGTAATGTAAGCAATGCTGGAGAAAGACTTAATATTTGTATTCCTCCAAACAAAAACACTTATCCCGTCAATGTCATTGGCTGCTTCCTCAGCATCTCCTTCACCCACATTTGATACACATTGCCAAGGCTGGGACAGTGTTACGTGGTGCGGTCTGCACCGCTTTGTCTTTACGTTTACTATGAGCCAGGGCTGTGTAGGAACACCAGATTGTTTTCAGTGCACACAGACCAGGTAGCTAGTGGACTGTGAGGATATATTAGCTGTGTTAGTAGTGTTTTACATTAGAATCGCTAACCCCACATTTAAGGTCGACTTGTGTACATGTGCGTTGTCTTGTTATCCATCTTTAAACTATGAAATGCATGCACTTTTCCCCCTTCTATAATAGTTTTGTATCTTTGCGGTTTTGCAATAAAACATTTAAAGAAATGTGTGACATGAATGATTGTAAAATACAAATATTGACAGCAAGAGAAGTTTGTCTATGCGCTAGAAATGTAGCCTAGAGTAGACCATATGAACAGAACTTAGTGTCCTAGCTTAAATGATAGGAACACTGCAATCAACTGTAACAAGATCTGAATGCCACAGGAAGTACAAACATGCAAAATAACATCACTCCCAAAACAAAACACACAAAAAAGCCTTTCTTTGCAAAAACGTGTGCATTCCAGTTTATTTTATATCAAATTTTCCCCATAATCAAACTCTGATGTACAAATTAAAATTGTGTTTAAACATGCAGACAGAATTCTGCAGTGGCAGAATTAACCTTTTGAATTCAATGTTTAAATTTGAATCACAGAGTAAAAACCCGTATCGATGCCAACTCCTACCCACACACCAATCCTACCTGCATCCCATGGATAAAAAAAAAAAAAGGATTGACTCAGTTTTTAAAAATGGACTACAGGTACTGTGAGGGGGAACAAATTCAATAGACTATGGGCTGAAATTAACTCATTGAGCTGTCAGTGTGTCAATTGGCACACAAGACACTTTCAGCTGTCTGGGGTGCATTAGACCAGCCACTTTGAAACTGGTGAGGAGACGACGGGATTATTTGCCCCCCCCCATCAAACAGTACAGTAAAGACAATCTCACATCACTGCTCCCTGCCACACATGCAGACATGCCAGAGAGCATCAGGTCTCATACAGGTTGAGGGGGGGGGGGGGTAAAGAGGGCTATGAACTGGGTGGCGTGTTTTCCCCTCCTCTGCCTGCCAACACAGGGATGCAGAGGGGGCTTTACTGAAAACAACCTTATATTGACTGCAGATAAAAAGCATTTTACATGATTGCAAAATAGATCATCCACTGTAAACACTGAACTGTTAAAGCTGAGAGTTGAATATGCTCACATAGTTTAGATTATCTCACTTCCAGACCCAGAGCGTAGGTTAAGAGCTCTTCCAATGCGTTAAGAAATGTCCTCACACATTTGTCTTTGGAACCTTTGAGTGTCTGTGTGGCTTCCCTTAAACTAGGTTAGCATAATCCAGCATTCTACAATGTCTCCGCTCTAAAGTCTGATAAGTGAAGAGAAGCAGCATTTTACCATCACCTTACACCACATCCTAACCATCTATAGCCTGTTTCATCAGGGGGAAGGGGGGAGAACAGATCCCCCAATAAACACAGAATCTAGGTTAACTACTTAGTCACATTCCCTCAGTCCTTGGCACACACACACACACAGAAACCAACCCACTGTTTCAAGTGTAATGGGGCCCTGTTCCGATAATGAGATGTCAATGATTATTAGAGCATCTGATTTGAAGTGTTGCGGTCTTAATGGAGGTTCTACATTTATTTCCCTCTCCCGCTGAGACAGAGGTGACTATGGAGAAATTGGGAGGAGGGTGTAAGGGGTCGGGAGGTTAAGGCACTTCAAGACTCCCGACGGTTGAGTTATAGTAGTGGAACTTGGGCTACAGTTGGGTTCGGCAACTCTGTGTGCAATTCCAAAGGCAGGCAAAAGCAAAGGCAACGCAAAAATAAACTCCATTGGCAAATGAAACCTGATAAAGCAGAGAACACACACAGTGAATCGACACAGAGCTTTGTTCTATCGTGTGCGTGTGTGTGTGTGTGTGTGCATCCTTGCACGTGACGTACATCTACATAAAGTATAGCCTAAGGCTTTAGTCTGTGTGTGCGTGTGCATGTACATAACGCTGGCACCCAAAAATAAAACTGGCTCCTGAGCTCCCCCCCGTCCGTCCGTCCCCGGTTGGCGCTGACGCCCTACAACTACGGCGAGCCGCTGTGCCCTCAGAGCTTCTGTTGCGTTGGGAGCCCACCCGCCTCAATTCATCCTGATGAGAAGCAGCAGATGAAAGGAACACATAGAAGAGACTAAAATCCTGCAGGTGAGCAGCTCGTTAGCCAGAAGAGGATAGGAGCTGATTGGCTGAGGGTCCCCCTCCCCTCCCCTCCCCACCCCAGTTGCCTGACTGCCGTTGGCCAAAAAAAACCAAAGCAACCCAAACTGCTAGCGAGCTCAGGCACTCTGGGCTCATGTATGTCTATGCATACCAAGTATGCATAGACACTCTTTTAAAGCAACAGAGGAAGTGAGACGTCAGCCCTTCTCTGCTCTACAGGCACTGTCCAGTGCCGCTGCACATCACAATAGACTGAGTCGGACTATAAAGTGCATACTTAAAAACCCCCAGCAATGCGCGTGTGTGCGTAGGTGTTCCATGTGCACGCACACACACACACACACACGTACGCTAGAATGGGAGTGCCTGTAGAGCGGGCAAGGCCACTTCTTGCATGTACACAGTGCGTTGGGGTTGAGCACAGGAGACTTTAAAATATTATCTTACATTCAAAATTACACCTATGGAACAAAATCTTTACAATATGAATATGTCTATGTAGATACAATGGCAAATATGAGCCCCAAAAAAAAAAAAAATTTGAATTGTTAAAACAACACAACCCCGTTGGCTGCCTTTCATCATTCGAGTGAATGAATGAATAAAAGGATAAACTGAAGTCATCCATTTTCATGGAAGGTTTTTTCACTTCCCCCCCCAAAAAAAAAATCAACGCTCCTGCCATTAATGATAATCCAGCTCCATCATCGCCTTGGGTGAGCTGGCAGGAAGTGATTCATGATTTATTCATGGCTCCTTCATTGCCACGGCGACCAGGAGGAAACGCGTTCCGATTGGTTGTTGTGGAATCCTAAAAGTCCCGACCAATCAGAGGTGGAGTGCAGTCTTCTCTTTTGGCTGCTCGGGTGCTGTATCGCCTCTCCACTGGAGGGATTCTGCTGGTTGGAGGAGTTATGGGTCTACGTCTTCTAAATCGCTCTTCGAATCACCGAGCATCATGGGAGACTCCGAACCCTGGAGGAGAGATGGCATCAGTAATGTAGTTCTCTGAGCAGAGCACTGTAATTAGGACCCACGGTGCATAGAACTCCTCTGAGTCAGTCTCCGCCTGTATGCTCCTCATTTAGTCTGTCAATCAATCCGCTGTGTGGGCGCCCAGTGTGGCAGAACATCTATATTGAATAGAACAGCTTCCCATCTCTGGCTAGTACAGTCATGAGCACTAATCAACTGGGATGTCCTTGTTTGCAGGCAGAATTCTTGTTTATTTGGGGCAATATGTCATTATTACTTTTATTAACTATTTATAATAATATGAATTATTAGAAAAATTACTTGTCGTGAACACAAACTACATACACACATTAATAAAATGTATCATTATTGCTATTATTCAGTGATAGATCATAATGAAAGGACCTGGAGAAGAACTAACAGAGGTGAGCAGAAATCTACCTGTCTCAGACTGCGGTCAGCATTTTCATTGGCTGGGCTGCCATCAGAGCCATTACTACTAGCAGACTGATCTTTCTCATTCAACAGGGCTGTGGCATAGGCCAGCGTATCCTGCAGAAAACACAAACTTTCAAAGGTGACATAGCATCAGGGTGAAGAGGAGAAAAAGAGTCAGGTATCAACCACAGACGTTGGCATTTATTTTCTGCATGTGTGTGTGAACGAACACACACACACACACCTGTGCCGAGATTGTACGCTGAAAGGTCTTATTTGTGGATGTTTCATTGGAGACGTTGCTCTGTGGAGTCCAGTAATGCTCCGACATCTGAGAGGAAATACAAAACCAGAAAACAATCACTACACAGGCTAGTCTGAGAGCAGTGTGAAACACAAGGGACCACAATCCACCCGTGTGATGCTTGAGCTGATGGGCTCTTGCCTTTTTCTGCAGCCACTGCACCGCCCAGCTCCAGTGACCAGACAGGTCCTTGAAGTAGTCCTTAGCTGGAGCACACCTGGTGGACAAAAACAGATGGAATGTTTCATCTTCCCCACGAGGTTACGGTTAAGAGGCGGGCTTTGCCCCGGGGGGAACATCTACAAGCAATGCGTGTGCTCCTATGCAACCTTGACCTCTGCAACACAGACTGGGAACTCACTTCTGAGCAAGTGTAACCAGGAACTTTACACACTGGTAGCAGCGACTGCTGTCCACATTGTTACTCTGGTGCATCAGCGCTGTAGAGAGAGACAGAGAGCCTTCAGTCACGCCTATTTGGGGGGGGGGGGGGGAGCGAGGACACTACAGCACATGACCATGGTGCAAACAGAACACTGTGTGTGAAACCAGACCCCACCTAACAAGCCTTTCTCCGACTCAAATGCATATTTCAGTCTCTGGGTCTGCAGAGGGTCTTCCACAACCTGCAAGGTAAAGATGCATGAGTCAATACTTGCTACAGCTGAGCCACTGCCTGTTCTGCTGACACACGTGCGGAAGTGTCACTCACCAGCAGCTCCTGCAGCAACTGGAAGACATTCTTTAGCTCATGAGGTGGAGCCGTTTCCAGTTGGGTCTGAGAGACACAAAGACACAAGCGGCTTCATGACGTTGCTGTGGCTACAGCGCAGTGGAACCGCAGGCTCAGTGGCGGCCGCTGCCCATACAGGCCTATGGGGCCTATGGGGCCTATGTTACCTTCAGCAGCTGCAGGACTCCCAGAGAGAAGGGTTCGTTACAGTAAGAGCAGTAGGTCACCATCTCTATCAGCAGGGACAGCGGGCCTGACAGCTCACGCATAGCAAACATCACCTGGCAGGCGCACAGCATGAGGACGAATACCATTTAGATCCATAGCGTGCGATAGTGTAGGCGTCGTGTGTGTGTGTGTGTGTGTGTGTGTGGCGTGCTGGAGAAGGAAAGGGTTACCTCTAGCAGGTAGGGCTGTCCCTCTGGGGTGAAGAGTGATGCCAGGACGTCCGCGTGGAGGGGGAGCAGCGAAGCCAAGGGCGGGACGCTGCTCACGTTCAGCTTAGACCCTTCCGGAGCTAGGGAACGGCTGGGGTCAGTGCTACGTCGTGATTGGTTGATTGACAGAAAGCTCTGCGAGTGCGTGTGTCTTACCCTGTGTGCACTGGCCACTGAGGTCAGAGTGCAGGGTGATGAGGGCCAGTGTGCTGTGCAGGTGAAGGAACTCCCGGGCCTGGGCTGGGCTCCACCTGCGGTTCTGTTGGGATCAAAACAGGAGGCACGGGCCTTCAGCGTGAGCCTAGTGTGTACGATACAATACGTGGAACTACAGACAAGTCAAGTCAATCTGACTGTTTTGGCTGTTTCGAATCGGATCTACATTTGCCAAGCATGGTAAGCTACTGTTTTTCAGACGGCATGCTATTGTCAGCGCCATTGTAGCTGGATAGTGGTCTGCTGTACTATCAAATTCTCATTTGCTGTCACCGGTCGTGTCAAAAGTCCACCGAAAACTGATGAGTAGTTTACTTTCCAAATATAAGCAACAATATTAGACATACTGTACATATAAGCATCGAAAATAATATTGCCCTAGATAATAATAATAATAGTGTTGTTCAGTATAATTTTGCTACAAAATACCTTGTAATATTTTACTCAAACATTAAAGTTTCACACCTACGACTAAGACTTACCTATTACCATGGACAAGTTGTGTGTATGTATTTGCACGTTATATACCCTATTACAACACAGCCTATATCTGTGTGATACAGCTGTAGGAGAGTTGCAAGCACTGTGCGTGGGTGTACACATTTGGCACGACACGCCCCAACGCTTTCCCCCCATTGTCCAGGATCGTTTTTCACTTTTATACAAATATGAATACAAACTATTTGGTGACAAAACAAATACAAATAATACTCTGCACATCCCTCCTACCTGGTTGTTTTGTCTGTTGGGCCCCAGCAGGAATATCAGCATCCGTCGATACACAGAGTGCTTTAACAACAACTGGCAAGGCCCATAGCCCTGCAAGAGTCAGAACAATTAGAATTAATTTCATTCATTAATACATACATATACTGTATATTGTATATACAGTATATATGGAGAGAGTTAGATAGCAGAGGATTATGTTCAACTAATGAATGTATGTAGTACCCTCTGGGTGAAGTTAGAGAAGAGGTTGAAGTACTGAGCACAGTTCTTGACATTCTCCGGCACGTCTTTGTCCAGCAGGGAGAGAAGTGCGTCGGTCAGGCCGTCCAGTCCAGTGTCTTCAAAGTGAAGGGCGCTCTCCAGAGTCTTCTCTAGGATGGACGCTACCACAACCCTTACCTCCCTGACCCCACACTCCAGCAGACACACTCTGTGGGAGGGGGAACAGTAGCATATTGACACAATGGTTAGCCTATCTGGAACTTGACGTATAGTTGTTTCGAACATATACCTATTTACCTGTACACTAATTTAATGGACAGTTTAAGAACACGTCCCATACAGATCAATAATGTTCCAGTATTGTGTCGTTTTGAATAAGTTCAGTTTTGATTCTGACAGACAACAAGGTTCCTGACCTGCTGAAGTGCCCTGGAGCAAAACATTAAGGATCCCATCTTACACCCGGCCCAAAGTGGCTGCCAAGGTAAAAGCAAGCCTGGCTTTTCTCATTAGTTTATTGTGTGTTACACCCAATACACACCTATGAGTTAGTGTAAGTAAAACGTTTTGCACCATGGTCCTGGCACTGCAACCATTCTTTTCAACGTTACTGGCAAAAGTGGATTTGGACACGGCCTAAATGCACTTAAGATAGTTACAATTGGACCCACATCTCCACCAATTGGAGGGTTAAAGGTCTGTACAGTAACTGACTCAAGCAATAACAGTATTTAGCTGTGAACATTATGCGAATAGGCCTTCTGCTCACACGCAATCTGCTGATGCTCAAGGCTAGCATTAGTAGCCTTGCTATTTGATTGCGTGTGGGAGAGATTAATTGCTCTTTCCTAGCATTGCCAGTTTGTTGTTCTGGTATACTTGGCCTTGACAAATACATCAGGGGTCTGGACCATGTCTGTGTTCTCCCCCGGAAGGTTTGTGCGGTTTGTGTAGGGGTGGCATGCTGTGCTGCTCAAACATCTGATGTTCAACAACCAATCGTATCAGAGACGCAAGATCACCCCATGCCTCAACATACACGCAATTACTTTCTTTCTCTCTCCTTTACAAGCGTGCACACACACGCACAGAACACATGTTCAGCTAACAAAGCAGAGTGAGGTGTTGTCACACAAGTGTTTCCCCCACTATTCTGCTTAATGCACCTTGAGTTCTAAATCTAATCTGTTAGAAACAGTATGTTACAGAATGTTAAGTACTTCACATTTGTTAACATCAAAGTTAGATTACCTACAAGTTTCCTAAAATAACATTAGCAATCTGTTAAGAGTCAAAAGATATATTTTGTCCCATGTTCTTACAAATTTTAGTTAAAGGCAGGGTTAGTCATTCTCAAGAAGGCTTGCTAACTTGAAATCAAAACAAACTCCCTCAGCAGTTCCGCCCCACAAATTAAGAAGGCTTTACAAAGCCAACAGCATTGTTGTTGTGAGCGGTGTTCACCACTTTGTATGTTTCTATTTACGAAGCCAGGGCTGTGTAGAAGTACCGGTTTTGTTTTCAGCATAGAACGGCAAACTAGCTAAATGTGAGGAGATATTTGGTGAATTTAATTAGCTTAAAATAGCTGACTATACCTTTAAATGCAGCAGTGGTTCTGGAACTAGGTCCCCCTCCCGAGATACCAAAGATGTTTAATGCTTTGAAGTAATATACGCAGGCATATTTAAATCTAGAATTATGATTCTATTTTAATCCAGTTTAATTAAGGTTAAAAGGCTTGAGAAGCCCCATGAAATAGTCCTGCTGACAGAGTCAAAGCACTGACCTGGTCATCTCTCTTCCCTCAGGTCCAACAAGGTACTGTACCATCCACTTACACGCCTCACTGCTCTTAGACAGCAGAACCTCCACAGTGGTCATCCACTCATCTGTGTCCACCCTGAGAGACAGCACAGTAGTGAGAGGGGATGGTTAGCATATGGATTAGTGTGTGGAGAGGGAGCAATGCCTAGGTGCTTAGTCCTTTGGTTGGTGGGGAGATGTTTCACCTCCAATTTGGCCATAGACTATTGTGTGCGTGCATGCGTCTCTTGTTCATGTGTGTGTGTGTGTGTGTTCACATACCATAATGTGTGCGTGTTCACATACCGTAGCTTTTTCTTGGTGTGTAGGTAGGTGTGAAAGAGGAAGTGGACAGCCAGCTGAAGACTTTCTTTGGCCATGGCCTGGTAGTCTGGATGCTTCAGTTTGGTCTACAACACACACACACGCAAGCAATCTTGTTTTTGTCCTGTATGAGCGTAAATAGCCAATTCTGGGTAGAAATACGTACCGCGTTGACGGACGCCAGGGAGAGTGTGAAGTTGAAGTAATCACTATTGTAGACATCTCTATTCCTCATGAACTTCAGATTTTCATCTCGCACCATCTACACAAGAACAGTTGCTCTACAACAAGCTCATGGCTGAAAGCAGGGCTTCTCAAATTGTATTGGAAATGTTTGTGTATTTTCTCCTCTCTAAATGTAAAGGATGAATTCCTCAAGCCCATGCCCCCCAGACCCCTGACATAACAACTACGACAACAACAAGACCACCACCCCCTTATATGAGCTGGAAGGTTCAACAAAAGGTTACGTGCTGCCTGTTTTACCTGGTAGATGCTGGCGGGCATCTTCTCTACAAACAGGCCCTTCTTCTCTCCCTTGCGTACCAGGCGGGTGAGGAGGGTGAGGCGGTCATTGTTGGCCCTCGGCGGCCGAGGAGAAGACTGCGGGGAGACATCTGGAGAAGACGGGGCTGACCTGGGGAGAAACGGTAAGGTGAGGTGATGCTAGCTGCCTACACGATGAAATAGGCTTAGGAACATAATGAGAGCATTTTCAAGAGCGTTGTGGCTAGCAGGGGTCACCTGGTTTACCCATGCTATGGTTAGCAATGGCACGGCTAAATCTACGCCAGTATTAGTAATTGGTAATCAGTCAGTAGTAACATCGAATAGAATAGCCACACGAGCCTTATTCTATGTTGATGTTTTTAGCACCATATACTGCATATGTCCCAAGTGGAATAGTGTGTGCATTTGCCACCATCTATGGATGTGCTGTGTTTTAAATATCACACATGAGCACATCTGCATTATGTGTTGGCTGTTAGGCGTGCGTCCACTCACAGTGTGAGGTCCTCCGCTTCTTGCCTCATCACGCTGACTCTGCTTTTCTTGGGCAGGACAGGAGAGTTCTGGTCGCTGATCCTCTGGTAGAACAGCATGTAGGCGTTCCAGTACCGTCGCCGCACGTCAGGGTACGGATTAGCTGCTCGCGCACACACACACACAAATGTAAGTAAGTATGCACCATGGCTGACTTTAAAGGGATAGCCATTTAGTCCCTTATTGTGAGCAGGTAGTAAAGGAGACAGCTTACACTGGTCGTAGACTTTGGGGCGGTACTCTCCTCCGAAACACTCGTACTCCAGAGTCTCGTCATTCATGTCGAACTCCTCCACAACGTTGTCGTTGAACTTGTACCAACGTCCACGAGCACCACCCCTGAAATAGTGAGGATGAGCAAGGGAAGGGATAAATACAACATAAAATAGAAAATAAACCAAGAAAAATGCATTTAATCAAAATAAAAAAAAGAATATTGAGTGGCCTTAATCATAATTGAAACACAACTACTATATTGTCCTTAGTGGGAGGTGTAGAGAAGAGTGCAAAGCTAGATGTGCGGTTGGGTGTGTGTGGGGAGGGGGGGAGGGTAGAGAACAGTGAAGGAGCAGGAGGAACACATGTTGGAAGCAGCTAGTACTCGTGGAGTATTTTTTATTTCTGTACTGCTGGCTTCCACCAAAAGGTGAATTCCGACATAGATCAAGGATGGTCCCTTTAATGTTTTGGTCCACTTCCTGTAAAGTGTTCCACATTGTCCCTTGAAGACATGGAGCAGAAGGACAGGGGAGAAGCTCTGGTTTCTGTGGTCTCATGACATTCCACTTTTCCCAGTGAGCATTTCTGTCTTCCAGAGCCAGACATCTGGAGATGCTTAGAGACTGTAGCAGGAGACCATGCCAAACCCAATGCTTCTTGCATTGGCCCCGAGGAGATCCCCTGGACTGACTGGAAAACTACTCAGCAGTTGTTCGTTACATCAAAAGGAGAACACTTGCGGTGTAACGCTCAATGCTTAAAAGAAGATGAAAAGGTGCCACTGAGAGAATACTGCCCTTTATATATCAGCATGGAGAGATTCTCTTTACAGGAAATCCCCTAAATACACCATACTGCAACTACCCAGGATATCCTGCGTACGATAGGAGTGATATTTCCTAACTTTACACACAGTGGAACACGGGGGTGCATGCACCGCCGTAACCAGTGTTTGTACCTTCTGTCCTTTATGAAAGAGTAATAGTGTCCGGCGTGGGCCTGGCCGCTGTGCACTACAACTCCCACCAGTTCGTAGTTCTCAGAGATGGTCACCTTCTTCCTGGGGGAACCTCCCCCGGCCCCGTCTCCCCGCCCCTCCCCTCCTTCCCCGCTGCAGTCCTGACGAGCCATGCCAGAGACCGTGTAGGGCTCCATGTTCAACACCCAGGGGAACTGCATGGTGGGAGAGAGAGAGAGAGAGGACGAGCGACAACGGTTGTGGTTAAGTGGATTTGGAATATGTTCCAAATAACAGGATTCTCTCTCTAAATGGCAAATTCTCTGATTTTTGCCCTGACTTTCGCAGACTAAAAATCACGAACAAAAAAACAAAGAACATAAAAACAAGCCACCAGAATGATGTTCTGTATAAAAGTGACAGCATGGCAGCGATAAACAAACTGAAAATGAATGTGGCGAAATATAGAGTAGGTACTACTCATGTAAACATTCAGACCAATAGTTCCAACATTTGCTGAGACATCTCAAAATGTAATACCACGTCCGGTAACATTTTGCTAAACAACTTAACGCTAAATGTATTCCTGATATTCCAAGATTTTATCCCAAAAAAAGATTACATTCCCTGACTTTCCATGTCTGGAATAGACTTTGAAAATTGTTAAAAAATTCCAAATGTTTCATGACCAGTCGGAAGCCTGAAACATTAATATTGTAATGTCATATACAATACTCTTTCAATTGGTATGTTCTATTGTGCCATAGCATTCACAAAACCCTTCATTTCTGCCCCAGCTCATCTGCAAGTGGTTGTTAGGGGAACGGTACAGAGCTATGTGAAGCTAGGAAGAGGAGGAGTAGTGAGGACTGCATCGCCTCTCGCTCTACTGTGGAATGTGGTAGGCACTTTCAAACCAAAACAATGTCCACATAATATACTCATGAGCTTGTATTGTACAGGATATTAGTGTCGTGGAAAGGGAGGCGCTGTACCCTAATCTGCTCGTCATATTTGATGGAGCGTCCACTTTCCCAGTCAAAGCCGAAGCGCATCAGGTGGATGCAGAGAACGCTGGGCAGAGACTTTATACAGGTCCTCTTCACAGTAGTCCTCTGTAGACACACACCTCAGCATATGACCAAGCAGTCTTTGTGCCTTACTTATATTTTGACTCACAGACCAAAATTGTGCATCACGCAAAAATGCATGCAGAAAGTATGACATGTATTAAACGTTTTTTTCTTAAATCGGAAAATAAAATAGTACATATTTGCTATTAACATGGACTGACCTTCTCCTTGCACTTCTCGCAGTAGTAAGCGTTACTGCCCTCTAACACCTCCCCCCTGACAAATTGATCCAAAGAGATCTCCAGGCTCTGACACGAGGTCACACCCAGGTTCAAAGCCATGAATGTTTCTTCACGCTCATACCTGTGAAAGAAAGGCTCATGGGTTAAATCACAGCAATGTTAGGGCTCATAATAAGACACTGAACATGAATACTGCCTGGGAAGAACAGCAGCTTGTGGCTCACCTGTGAGGACAGTCCTTACAAATCTTCTGGTCAGAGAAGATCCCCTGGAAAGTGTTTTTGAAGATCTGCTCTCTGCCAATTTTCTAGGTGAACAAGAATGAAATAAATACACAATCTAGCACGAAAGAAAATAAAATAAACACATTGCATCAAGCAATTAAGTTAACTAACAATATTGATTTAAACAACGAGTAAAACACAATATATCAATCAAATCTATTTTTGCTGGAGCTGCCATTATTTCCTGTAAAATCATTTTGGTTTGGTTTGGTTTGACACAACAAGGCACAACAAACATTACGTGAAATGTTTCTTAGATGTTACACTGCCACCTAGTGGGGCACATGCAGCTGTGCTAACACTAATCTCAGCCTCTTCGCTTATTTGCACTACGTCACATAAGCGACTGCTGCACATCTGATACATATACCCCCCGTAAGCATGTCGGCACTATCAGGACGTGTGCTAATTGCTTCAAGTGTGTGTGTGTGTGCGCGCATTACCTTTAGGTGTTCGTCCAGCTGATCCACCAGGCTGGTGAAAAACTCATATGCGTCTTGCTGTTCTCTCACATACAACTCCTTGTTCCACATCTTGAAGATCTGCGACAAAGCAACCCGTGTCATGTTAGCCTTAATAAAATGTTTGTGGCGGCTGAAATAAACCTGCGCTGTGCTCCGCCAGCAGTCAGTTACCTTCCAGAAGTTCTCAGGCACATAGTACTGCAGCTTGCTCTCCATTAGATGGCCAAACAGAGACTGGACCTGACAGAAGACACTCTCGTCTGGCTGCTCTGTGTCGTCTTCTATAGACAGAAATGCCTACAGACAGAACATGCATGGAGGTGATTTGTAGTACGGAAGTCAAGTCTGGCGCCCTCTGGTGAACACATTCTTCATTATACATTTGCTCTACCGTACTGAATCTGAAGGAGACCCTTCACTGCTGTGTTGTAATGATTTCTGTGGCACAGCTGAACTCATCTGTGGTGCAATGCAATAGGCCCTAAGTGATACACAACAGGGCAACATAATCCAATCGTTATTTCTACCTCGGGAAGGCCAGGCTGCATGTACAGCTGCTGGAAGACGGCATTCATGTAACACGTGGCGCCGCCATTCTTCAACCCGACGAACCCTGAGACCGAGCGGCTGTCCACTGGGGGGAGGTACTGCAGGAAAGGACAAGGAGCGGGCCCAATTAGTCCCATTCACAAGCATGCGTGGCGCTGTGTGAGGCAGCAGTGGTGGTGGGCGTCCTCTCACGTCAAACTCCTTGCTAAGGGAAGGGTCAGACTGGTGGTGCATGGACAGCAGCTCTCGTGTGATGAGCCGCAGATTACACAGGGAGCTGTCGGCCAACATCACCAGCACCTCGTAGGCTGCTAGCCTGCTACTGGCCGTGCTGCACCTTGCCAACACACACACACACATGCACGCGCACACACACACCACACAAACACACCATGCGCACACGCACCACCCACACACACACACACGCACACAGACCACATGCACGCACGCACACACACGAGAACACTTTTTCTTAGCATAGCCACCAATGAAAACTAAAGCTTAAACATTAAACATAAAATACAACAACAGTCCTTGTGGGAGCACGAAGTCAACAGATGATTGTAACAGGTGGACATACTTGGGGTGGAAGTCGTGGCTGGGGGTCGGGGAGGGCGTGGGGTTGGAGCTGTTGATGATGATGCGCGAGGCTCGAAACAAGAAGTCGTCCAGCAGCTGCTGGATCAGGGAGGGCCCTGGAGACAGAACGTCACATAACGTCAGCCTCGCCATCTTGAAGTTGAATTAAGCTCAAACTGAATCAAGTCTTATAACAGACGCAGCTTGAATTCAAATACTTGCATCATACAATATGTAAAGACAGTTCCAAAGAAAAGTACAAATGCCTGTGAGTAAACATTTTTTAAAGGGTTCTTAAAAGCTATATGTAGTGTGGTGGGAATCAATCAGAAGCATGCATTCATATGTCTCTAGTGCGTTGTGTGGATTGTAAAGTGGGCATTGTGGAGTGCCATCTTGCAAGGTCTACAATAACAAACGCTTGTTATTAGTAGATCATCAGGTAAAGAAATATCCTGTGTGAGAGCTTCTGGCCTGTTCCAAGATAGATGTGCTATGAGTGTTGCTGCTGCTCTGCCTGAGGTCAAGCATGCATAGTTAGCCTGTACCCAGTCCCATTAATCACAACCACGTCCACTTATTTAAACAAAGCAGAAATTGGTAAAGCTGGCCACACACTACAGGATTTTTTGGCCTATTCTGGGTTCGATTTGCCCCTCGACAATCGCAGGGGGGTGAGGCTGGTCGGAACCGATCATCTGCCCATATGATCATGTAGTGTGAGGTGTTTACAGACTGAATGTTATCTTTGCCGACTGCTCGGAGGCTCCCAAAATTCAACTTGAAATCCTGTAGTGTGAACGGTACAGCGATTGCAACGCCAGCATTATCTCGCAATAGCCAAAGAGATGTGAGCTGACTGGGAGTCACAACAACGTTGCCGTAGATACTAGCAATCATGTATGCTACGTAGTTTCCAGTCATGATTTTTCAGTTTTCTCAGCCATGAGTTGATTTCATCCAGAGTTTTGTTTCTCCGTGCATGATATGTAGCACACTCAAGTGCTACTATGGCAACGGCGACCTGTGTATTGACGGCATGATTGACAGTCCACCTCCCTGTTAGTATTGCTCAGTGTTTGATACTGGAGTTTCTGTGAGATCTCATGTCCCTGGAATCGCCACTCTGAAATCGCTTGGGATAATAGCCAAGTGTGTGTGGTCCTGCAACCCAGAATCGTCTAGTGTGTGGTTACGTAGGATAAAAAAAAGAAATAGTTCAAATCTGTGGTTATGTCTATAAAGTTTTAAAAATCGGTTACATTTTGAAAAAAATCCTTTAGTGTGGGAACATCTTAAAACATAATTATCTGCATGCAATTCATAGGGTCTGGAAACCCTGCTGGTAGCGGCTGTGTGAGTGCTGAGGGTCTAATAAGTTAGCACGCGTGTGTGCGCGCATCTCAGGGAACGCACCAAGCTGCTCCTTCTCCTTGCCGCAGAGGGACAGCAGGGTCTTGATGAGGCGCAGGTGGCCCGCCTGCAGGATGTTGTCTGCCTCGCTGGTCTCCATCTCAGAGCTCCAGCTGGGCTCAAAGTTGTCCAGCCAGGAAATCTCGTCCTCCAGCATGGTGGCCGCGCTCACTTTTAACACCTCCATCTCGGACGCTGGGCAAACAGAAAGACAGAGGATTAAGGAAGGAAAGATGAAGGTATGAAGGTACAGTATACTTGCACTGAACTCATGTGGGGAACATACAATGACTAGGACTTCTTGGTGTTCTCTCTAGGTTTCATTTGTCCAGTAGCTTCCCCGCACTACACACGCAGGTAATTAATAAGAGACAGTGGTGGACAGACTTACTGGTGAGGTCATCCAGAAGTTGGCATCTCAGGTCAAAGTACTCTGTGCACTGGGACAGCAATCTGAGGACAGAGCAGCCCATCAATGCCAGGCCTTGGAAACAAATGTACTCGTCTGCCTGTGGGTGAGTGTGTGGGTGTGTGTGTGTGTGAGGTCTTTGTACCGCTGGTTGACACCTCTCATGACAGACGTAGGGCTCCACAGAGGAAGCTGAGCGGTGAGGATGACTGAGAGGAGGAACAAGTTGGGCTTCTGTAGCTCCGGGAAGCCCGACGTGTCAGACTGGCTCAGGGTGTACAGCTGATCACACGCCACGCGACGGATCTGAGAAATACAGGGTGATACTTTATGTTGTCGCCCCGCCTGGACATACGGGCCGGTGCCTCGTCTAGAAACACGGTCACACACTGGCTTCATAAATTTCTGGCTTATTTGAAAACAGTTTCTGCCTCGACATTTATGTTTTACAGTTGCTTTTATGTAAAAATGTATCTTGCATTTATGTAAATAAAGTCAATAAAATAAATATGATTAGTGGTATACACAAGCAAAAATACATGGGACTTAAAATGTATTCACGCTAGTTAACATGAAGCTCTTTCCTTGTTTCCCTTCACAGTGTAAAGCTGTGCTTACCTCCCCACTGGGAGAGCCCAGCAGAATGTCGATGATGAAGTCGTTGACGGAGGGAAGGCTATAAAAAGAGGCTGGAAAGAGAAGCAGACTGTCAGCGTTCTGCGCGACTGTGGGGTGGGCATTAAGTGCTCCCAGCGAAGCTGTTTAACATCCCATTAACTACAGAAAAGACATCAGATTTGGTTACTTCTTCCTGGTATATTGTGTGAATTGTGTCGACGCAGCGGTACAGGCGTCTTGTAGTTGTCGACTTATTCACAATATGACTCCAGGCGAGCAACCCGAGCGCAGTGTGAAAGGCATGCATCGTGTCTGGCGTTGTGCGGCTTACACAGCTGCTGACAGCGGAGCTGCAGGCAGGTGACGAGCAGCGACAGAGCCTCGCGGGCGATTATGGCGTCTTTGATGGAGACACACTGCTGTCTGACACATATCCCAGCATGCAATGCTGTTGGCGTGGCCTCGCCCTCGCTGCTGGAGCTGCAATTACTTCCTGGAATTAAATGAACATGCACACGCAGGAAGGGGGTGGGTTACATCCCTCCTCAAGTCACAGGGCATTTAACCAGGACCGTTTATGACACCTGAATGCAAACAGACTCCAAAAAAATAAAAATGATAGTAGAGAGTGGAACTAACACGCACGCACGCACGCACGCAGAATGTTTAGCCTGCTGTTTCTTACCAGTGCTGCTCATTCTGGTGCGCACTCCCTGGGGCAAGAGCGAGCTGTGGCTCTCTCTGATTGGCTGAGGGCTTCCCACCAGGTCCAATCGGCCTGCAGCAGCTGCCCAGGTTAACCGCATGAAGCAGGCAACGGTAGATGTGAAGTCACCCACTTCCATGGTCTAGGTGTGAGATGAAATAAAGATGGAATTCTACTTTGCTCTAGCACAGCAGTTCTCCCTTACGCTGACCATGCCAGATAGTTTGATGTTAACACAGACCTATCTGGGAAGTTGTCAAGTCAATTAAATTTTATTTATATAGCCCTTAATCACATTGTAGTCTCAAAGGGCTTTACAGCCTACATTTCACATGGAAACAAACAACACCCCCTTAACCAGCTCAGGCAAGGAAAGGAAACTTTCCATTCCATTGTCATGGAAACTGTTTGGAAAAGGGCAGGCACTTTTTATCCCTTTCCATTTCTAGAAACAGCTGATTGGATGAAGCCTCTATCACGTCACAGCGACATCACGCCCGTATCGGGCCAGTAGATCCTCAGAGGAGGCTGATTGGTTTGTGTTTTATATGATTGTGTTCTCCAAACAAATAGCCGGGCAAGATGGATGCCTGCGTGATTGTGATCTTGTGACTCCAGCTGCCTAGCAAGGCACCGCCCACCCACCTCCAGAGCTAGCGCTCCACAATGGTATTGACATCCACAGCAGCCTGAGAGCTCTGTATCCCCAGCTCAGCCTATGTCTGCGTGGTACCTGAATAGCCACGCGAGCGGCAGGGATGATCTCCTCCACCCTGATGGAGGAGCGCTCAGACAGGGACATCTGCCTGTAGGAGGACTTCTCCGGGGTCCCACACAGGGACAGCTGCCGGCCGGTCCTGCCGGCGTTGCGGAACGGCCGCGAGGAGAGCGCGTCGCCGTCCCGGAGGACGTCGTCGTCCAGCATCGCAGGCATGCTCTGTCCGACCAGCAGGAACCTGCCCAGCCGGGTGAGAGCAGCGCGTCATTCACCTGTGGCATGTCGACGGGCCTACTGGCCCTGCTGGTGTGGATGGGAACAAACGGGGGTACCTGGCCAGTTGGAGACAGATGGAGTACACTCCTTGTCTGGTCTCATAGTCCACCTCTGGTGGGATGGAGTCCCTCTGCATGACATTCACCACCAGACTGAGGAGGAAGAAGGAGCAACAGACGTCATGTGGCTGCTCAAGCTGTTGCTTCGTATAGGAGTCCAACTGTGCACACATGCATGGCGCCATCAAGCCTTACATGTGCCTTCTGCATTTATACCAAGGGTGCAACCATAGTGACCACATTTGATACTGCCGTGTTGATCATGAAAATTGCAAAATATTATATTATTTTTTACATGAGTGAAAACACAAAAGGTTATGGGAATATGCATCTAAATATATTCATAACATATCAAAACAGCACATTTTAAACCGACGGTCATATTGGACTGGAACAACAACAGTAATTCCATGCTACCAAGGAGACATTCTTTCAGGCCTCTTGAATCTCTATTGTGTCATCAGCTTCCTCAGCCACACATCTAACTGTTCTGTCTAAATTAAACATGGCTAAGCCGTACAGCCAATGGACGCATCTCTCCACAAAATAAACTGAATATTGCACTTCCTGCAACATTTAAGATATTATATTGCGCAGCATGATATTGCGATAACGATACTGAATTCATACATTGTGCACCCCTAATCCATACCAAACTAGAAATCACTACTAATAAACGTCTATCAGAATAAGATACGAAAAAACGGTTTGCCTTACCTGAGGCCTCCAGCTTTAAGGAAATTCTCACAGAAGGACTTAACGCTGGTTTTAGCCATCTCATCATCGGTTGTGGGCATCAGCTTGGAGCTCAGCACCTTTAGGGACATTTAGTTCAATGCCATGTAGGATGAAAGTGTGAGTGCAAAGACTGAATCTCCTTTAGGCTTTTCACCCTGCACGTAGCTCAGGAATGGCTGGCCACGGGTTTGCAGAGTTAGCTCCTGAACATTGACTTACCCCGGGGCTAAAAGAGTCCAGTAGTGTGAAACGAGGCTAAAGTAAACAAGGTTTTCATCAGCTGGAACATGGCATGCTCCCACTGACAGCCCTGGGATTACGTTAACCCTGGGTTAACAGTGTGTGTGTGAGAGTGTGAATAGGGGCTAAGTTAGCCCAGGTTTAGCTCTTAGCCCTGGGCTAACCATCTGCAGTGTGAAAAGTCTCCTTGTCAACATAAACAAGACAGACAGTACCTCCAAGTTGTAGAGCACTCTGAAGGTAGACATGCCAGGGGCTGAGGACCTGAACAGCGACTCCAGGATGGACGCAGCGCTGGGCTGGTGCTGCTGCTTGGAGGACAGAGACGGAGAACGGCAGCCCGTTGCCTGGCCAAGGGTGAACAGTGTCTTCTACAGGACACACACACACACACAATACAGTACGTTGGATAGATTCTATAGGATTCATCTATCTATTTTTTATGTATATGTGTGTGTGTGTGTGTGTGTGTGTGTGTGTAAAGAGGGAGGAGCCAGTCACCAATACCTGGTGGCTCCAAACGCTGGACTCTTTGGGGACAAAGTTATCTAAAGCGTCCTGCACCTCGGGATCTGTCGGGATGAGCAGCAGCAGCTTGCGCACGCGCAGGGTGATTCTGTGGGTGACCCAGCACAGACACGCCTGAGCAAGGCAGCACTTGCATAACACTCTTTCTGCATAGCAGTTCTTTAACGCCACCTCACCTAGGTTCGTCCAGGTTGGCCAGCTGGTAGAGCATCTCAAACACATTGCACACCAAAGCCATCACTACACCCGGCAGGGACTTCTCCTGTAAATAAACAACCACCGTGGTTGTGAGCGATCGCGTTACACTAGAAAAGGCCTTGAAACAAGGCCAATGTTAACGGCCACGTTCGTGTTGTTACTGCACAAACTGCTCGTGCAATGCTGGAGTGTGTGGGCCACAGGGGCCAGCGCACCTGCTCCAAAGCGTAGGCGGAGTTGAAGACGGCCGAGCTGGAGCTGCTGGAGGCAGAGGCGGAGGACTCGGAGCTGCCGGAGGGGGTGCCGGTGCCGGACGTTTTGACAGTCAGACTCTGCTCGTCGTTGAAGCCCAGCTGGGACAGCAGCTTCTGGTCGCGGTTCATTGTCAGCTAGCAGTGAAGAAGGAGGAGGAAGGAGAGGACTTAGAGAAAGAGATGTAAGCTGGTCTAATAATCCTAAAAAATGAAAAATTAAAACCCCAACCTAGCAGACCTAACTGGCAGTATCCATGAGCAAGAGGTCTAGCCCACCCCTCTGCTCCTAACTTCTCTGAATTACCATTCTGGAATATAGGGCTGGCCGACATATCGGTATATTTTCAAGAGAGATATAAAATTAGACAATATGGTTTATATCGATATAGTTATAGGTAGCCAGCTAGTACTACAAGGTACCATGTAATCAAAAACAAATGTGGATTAAATTGAGTAAACTGATGATATATCCCTGCCTAATATTGGTGCCTGGCGAGCTCATTACCACTCACCACACTGTCGTTTGCAAAGATCTGAACGTTGTCCACTGGACAGCTGAGGTGCTCCGAGATCTTCCACCGGATACTTCCAATCGTTTCGTTGCTGTGGGCCTGCGGGGCAGAGGGACAGTGAGACAGGCCCCCCACGGGAGCAGTGGCGTGGCGGGAGGCGGTACTCTACCTCCAGGGTGAAGGTGTCCTTGGTTGACTCGTGGGTGATGTGCAGCGTGACAGGGTGGCCGTTGAATGAGGCCCCGTGAGGTAGAATGGTGCGAGGAACGGAGTACAGATCCTGCAACACGTAATAAATAACACAGTTACAGTAAAGCAGAACATTACAATAATGTATAGAATCATTTGAACATAATCACAACATCACTTTATGACACACACTACCATGAGACTTAGATAAACATGACTTTACCTCTATAGTGATGACATAGCGCTCAGCCAAGAGCAGCAGTCTTTCAATGATTACCAACTTGGTGGATCTGGAGATGAGAGACACAATAATAGTATTGTATGACAACATCAGACTTTCAGAATGCTACATAAAGTAAAGTAAACAATACCAGGATTGCTAATAGTAAACAATATTACATTGTGTGTTCTGTATTGTAGAAATATTCTTTATTGTTATCAGCATGTAAGTTCAGTTGCCTGTTGATCCAGTAAGCAACATTTAAACAAATAAATATATAAAAGGTTCATTGAGCACTTTGACCAACTAATGTAAAGCATTAATGGACTTTGATTTTAAAAGTAAAACAGTTGGGTCAAGAGGGAATCAAAACGCTAATCATTACATTAGTATGCTGAAAAACACAAGATAACTTGATTAACTATGCTCCTACCCAAAACCTCCTGCTGAGTACCTGGATGGGGATTGGACAGACGTGGCCACGGTCGGCATGGCAGTAGCAGTCAGCATTTTTGTTGCCCTGGTAACTGCATGCGTCAACGTAGGCCCACCGAGGGCAGAACTGGCCGCCTGAGAAAAGGAAACAAACATTTTCTTATTCAGCTGTTGATTTCACCCATGAGCCCAGCCCTGACGATACCGTCACGCTCACAGCTGACTCACCTCTAGTCTTTTGTAGCAGTCTGCAATGAACTTCTTGTGCAACGTAACAGAATCCTGTATGGACATGGTCAGGAAAAGACAATAAGATACGTAATACGTTTGGCCGCAAAAGCTCTCACTATTTACAATGTGGGGAAACTCACCAACATAGAGAGTTTCATACTAATACAAGACATTTAGCAGACAGCAGCTTCTAGTTATAGGTACATCGGAGAGTGAGGCTATTTGTGTGTCTTGTGGAGAAATGTACGGCTCCAGATGAAGTCACAGAGAAACTGAGAAATATGCGCACACAGAGAGAGGCGCACACACTGGCCTGGCTACCTTAATAGAATAGGTATTGGCTACACCAGACACTGCTCCACATCCCCCAGCTCTGCCAGCGGGCGCACGCAATATAGCCACCAACAGAGCTCCGTGCTTTTTATTAGCAAGTCACTTTTGGGCACAACACCGGTACTAACTCTCATTAACTTATTGGCGCGCGCAGTAGATTTTGTACCGTTCTTATAAAACATCCATTGTACAGTGGCTATGCAGAATAGTTTACCGGCATCACACAATACTTAAGTCTGGGCATGCGCATGAGGAAGTAATCTGAAGTAATCGGTTTCAACCGTTTACATGCTAGAATTCATATTTCAATCGGGTCATAGAACTTCTTCGGAATGAAATTTCGATCAGGTTGGCCGTTCCTTACGATTGTGATGTTTATATGGTGCATTTTCTTTTGTGTTGGGCCTTTAACCCGATTCCAATCGGAATAATAGGGTTCATGTAAACGCCGCTACTGACCTTCTTCATCTTGGGGTTGAGGTTAGTGTAGCTATAAGTGATAATGAGCTGGATAGCCTCGTTAGCTATCTCTTCATCTGGTGTCTCCATGGCGATACGCCAGATGAAATCCATCCCTGCCAAGTCCAAGCGCTCCACACACTAAAATGAAATCATAACATTAAAATGAAACTGTTAACCGAGTGATTTATTACACACAGAGTACAGAGGTCATGAAACAAACTAAGATGGTTTTTACGGCACAATATAAAAGAGGGACTGATGTTTGTGAGAACTAACTGACCAGCTGAGTTCCCTGGCGCTTCAGTCGATGGTCACACAGGTTGACATTCTCAAAGAAGGTCTTGAATAAATTAAAGCCTAAGAGACAAGAAAGGCAACTTTAAAACATCCAGCAATACATTGTCAAATTTGTAATGTCTCCTTTAATATGTATTACACATAAGTGATCAAAATGAATGCTATTTTGGCATAGCACTACTGGACGGACAGTTAAAACAATAGAACCATTTTAGAGGCACATGATAGGGACTGTTTTTTGTGTGTAAGATGACCAATACAGTCACAACACATTTGACTGCATGTGACCAACAGGGAAGCTGTGTGGCACTGTGGGGGCTGGAGACTTCATGTTGTGAGATGTACCGCTCTGTTAAACCTGCGTGACCTCATGGATCACACCAGTGACGATGTCCCTCACCATTCATGGTGATCTCATATGGCTCCAGCTTGAGGATTTTCTCCTTGAAAAGCTGCTGCTGGACATCACTCTCCAGGTCGTGCTGTCCTTTAGTGAACCACTCGAAACACATCTGCACACAACAGAGCGCAGCATGCTAACGTGACATAGCTGATGGCTGTGGAAAGCTAGCATGTGGCGCGGAGGTTGTGACAATGTATTCAGCCTGAATCGATCCAAACCGCTGATGCACCCAGGGGTGAATGTGATTACTGATATATGCAAGCTACACTACAGAAATGTACAAGAAAATTGTTTATGTAAACACTTGCACAAGCAGCCGCTTAATGAACAAATAGCTGTTATAAAATTAACAAAATTGTTGGGTAGTTAAAAGATGCACAACAGAAGGCTCTTTTTTTGTTGCTTTTTATGGTTGGTAAATTATCTCATTTATTGTGTGGGTGTTCCTGAGGAAAAGGTGAGAATGGCCCATGCCTAGGTTTTGCTGAGATTCATTAACTTAAAAGAGGCATTCAAACAATGGGTGCATGTGAACAAACACTATGAACACGTGTTTTTTGGAAGTTTTTCCTTGCCCGGGGGGAGGAGCAGGTTAAGGGGGTGTTGTTTGTTTCAATGTGAAATGTAGGTTGTAAAGCCCTTTGAGACTGCAGTGTGATTAAGGGCTATTTAAATAAAATTGACTTGACTTGACTTGACATGAACCCAAACACACTGAGTTCAAAGCGTTACCTCACGGTCCAGTTCACAGACATCTGGTCCAGACACTAGGCACTCCCAGATCTCCTTGGCCCTGTTCCACACCAGGTAGAGGCTTGCCTCCTGCAGGAAGAATGCCAGGAAACGCAGGTGGCCATCCAGATACTAAATGGAAATACAGAAAGAAATATGATCATCAAACCCACAGTATATCACTTAACAGTACCGTTTATAATACCCCATATAAGGTCCTCAAAGAAGCAGGGTTATATGAGGCTTGTATCCACACACACACACTAAATACCCTTTTCACAATGACCTTGCAAAGAGAGAACCATTTACGCAGGCTACGTTGCACACTGCACACACATCTGGCCCATATCCGATTTTTTCGTCCCTAAGTGACTCGGGTCTGATCTTTTTAGAGCAGTGTGAACAGCACAAATCACATGAAATCTGATATTTTCTCATCAGATCTGGGCCACTTGTATATGTGGTACTAAATCGGATACATATCTGATTCTTTAAAATGCGATCTCAGTCTGAACAGTCAAATCAGAATTCATGCGACTTTGACGTCACTCTCTAGACATTCACTGCGTGACTTGCCCTCGCTAGCGTAATCAGGCTCACTCATTGTTGGTCGACATTTGCTACCACTGAGCGGGAGAAGTTGTAGTCCTACTCACAAGTGAACATACAGTAGGCTAAATAAGGAAGTAGTCACTGGATGGTCAGAGCGAGGTGTTAAAAAACATAAACACAATACTACGCAGAGCAGATCATTGTCCTCCCACATATTTGGATAGAGCACACAAGGCGTAGGCTATATACAAATACAGTAGCCTAAAATTTAGAAGCAGAAATACACAAATAAATTAAAAGAAAACCTTTTGCAAGGTTTTTAACCCCGCCTTCTTGCCCCACAATTTGATAAATATCCCTATGTCTGACTGTTGCTAAACGTATCAATGCACACGATAAACACAGAAAGAAAAGGTCTACGGGCAGATGAAATTCACTGGCAGTCTGCGGGCAATGTGCATCATGCCTGGCGGAGAAAATATTCCATGTGAGTGTTTAAAACAGGCTTTATTAGCCTACAACAGTAGGCTATTGGGCTTTCTTCTGTACAAAGTCAACTTATAAAATGACCGTATACGGCTGAATTTATGCTCTCAGTCAATGAAGTTTACCTTCATTCAACACGCATGTGACGTCTGGTTCGTTTGTGCATGCAGGTCACTTCAGGAACGTGATCAGTTCACACTAGAATCTGATACGTGCCACATTTAACAGCAAAACAAACAAGAATGGACAGCAGTCTGAACGTAGCCATGGACACAGAACACATGGCACATAGCAGACAAATGTGATCCACAACCAAGTGGCAGCAGAAACAATGGCCTGCAGTCAGAATGACAGACAGACACAAGGCAAACAAACCTCCTGGTAGGTGTACCTCCCATCCACCAGGGTGCAGCCCGAGAGGCCGTTACTTCCTGCAGCGGTCACGGCCAGGCGGTGGCAGCACACCAGGGACCCTGTGATCAGTTTGACTATCTCAAAGTTCTTCTTCAGGTCCTGAATGATGCTCTGTGGGCAAGCAAGCAACAACAAAAAGCAACAACCAATACGTGAGGGATGCTTGATCACAGGGAGATTACGCTTTACTGGGTGATTACTTCTCAGCTGATTTTAAACCTGCCGTGGCAACATCAGCATATCCACTCACCAAACAGTACAGTGTGTGTGTGTGCCGTGGCAACGTCTATAGTCTATCCGCTCACCAAACAGTACAAAGTCATCCGGAGATCGGAAATCGGTCAGATACTGACTTAAATAGCTGGATCACTAAAACTAATGCATACATCACTGACAACATTGTATTATGACCTTATATTCATACATAGCCCATGTTACATTATGTTTTACAGAGTTAGGAAAGCAATGTTCAAGCCTGATGGTTCCTAGTCTCTAACTCAGTCACAGTGAGGAATACATCTTAATTTAACTCTAGAATCGGATGGGCACTCGGTATCGGCCAATACCCAAAGGACAGGTATCTGTATCGATACTGAAAAATAATTGGATCGTGCCATCCCTAGTGTATATGTTGTGTCATTGTACAAACCCTTTTTTAGCCATGTTTACAATGTCACATAGAGTTACCTTGTCTTGTTTCTGGTAGGTCTGCTTGATGAAGGAGCGTGTGATCTCATGGAGCTGCCGAAGAGCGGGGACAACCCACACAGCCTGAGGACTGCTCTGTTGAGAAGCCTGTTGACACACACACAAACACACACATATATAGTTCTAACATTAGTCACACCGATGGAATAACTGGTCTGTGTCAGAATGATTTTGTAATCAGGTTTAATATCAAGCTTTAACACCTCTTCCCAGTGAGGAATTCAAAAGCAGTGTCAGTGCTGTTGATTGACCCAGTTCGGCAAAGACACATTGCGCTCATGTTCTAATTTATGCTCTGGCTGACATTTCTGCGCTTAAATTTAAATAAAATGTTCTTTGCCAAAGCTCAACATTTATCAAGCAGCTCAGTCACACTCAGCCACCCAGACTAAGATGAACAACCACCATGTAATCATTAGATATAGTGCCAGTCAGAGCCCTCTTAGATAGGGAAGCAGATCACCCCACACACACACAGAGTCAAAGTCATGTCAACGCTGCTACCCGCAACTCTTTACTTTAAAAATAAAATAATTATTATTTCCTTTTCGCCATTTCATTCATGTCGTGAGATAAATTAGAGATGCTTTTGCCTTGATGTAGAGTATAATTTAACAAACACACAAATGGTCACAAACAAGCAAAAGAAAGCAGCATGCTCGCATCGTATTTCAACATGTGGCAAACAAGGTATTGTAAATTTTTTTTTAATTTTTTTGGTAAAACGTTGCAGATAGCAGGTTTAAAATCAGTTTGGAAGTAAGTAATCACCCCGTGAACCGTAAACTCCCTGTGATCAAGCATCCCTCAGGGATTGGTTGGCTGTTGTGAAGCAGTGAGATTGAAGGCTGATTGGTTGTCATTGCTGCTCTTACTCTTATGTACACACAGGCCTTACTTTGGATATCGAGTTGGCTTTCTTCTTGCCCCAAGAGCCCGTAAGAAATGAAATTTGACTGTCGCTGCTTTTACTCTCGTCCTGAATCTGAGTCTAGAAACACAGGCTTCATTTGAGAGGGGAAGGACATTGGTCATCCACACCTGTTTACACACCCAACAAAATGGGAAGCTCGACAACATTGGTGAGGAGAGTGATTTTTTGACAAATAAACAGATAAATAGATAACACAGGATGCAGAACCCAATGGCCAATACATTATCACTGCTAATACTGTGGTGAGGCAGACGGACCGGAGGTGATTTAGTAAGGTGACAGCCAAACCGTCCGAGGACGGCGCGTCCTGCAGGGTCATTTGCTCTCCTGCATGCTCAGCAGCACATTATAAAGCAGACTGGGAAACCGACGGGGGAAGAGAGGCCGGCGGCGTTCAAATAAAAACAGATGAATAATAACGTCCCCCTGCCAGACAAGAGCCTCGTTGTGTGATGATAAGGCGTGCCTAGGGTGACCCCATCTCCACACCTCAGCGCTCCTCGTTCCGTGGTCCGAGTGAGGGGGACACTTTACAGGCGGCGGGATGAAAGCAAGCTGCAGAACCAGCATCCCACTTTAGGACCAAGCTGTTGGAGCAGTGGCAGTGAGCACCAGGGCTTGTCGAACAATGTACTAACATCACGCACCATCATCTATCAATAATAATAGAAACAACGATTTCACCTGAAGCACAAAGATTTAGCATCAGGTATAGGGAACTTGCTAGGATAAAATCCTTCACAAAGACAATAGGCAATAGGCAGACCTGTTAACCACAGCTGCAAAAGCTGTGGTTAACGGATGTTAACGGATGCGTGTTAATGGATGCACCCTCACAGTCAACTCCAAAAGGACGGGGAGATGTCAAGTGATCAGGGGGTGCATTTGTCTCACCTTCTTAATGTCCTCGATGCATTTGATAATGTAGCTGCGCTTGACGGTCTCCTTCACGGCGTACGCGTCACTCAGGATGCCCAGGTGCTCCTCTGATGCCTGCTGAACCAAGCTAGTAGGCAGCGTGGGAAGGTGAGCCAGCTCCCACAGGACCTCCAGCACCTTCACACCAAACAAGACAAGTTTGTATCAGATGTGGGTCACAGGTCGCAGTAATAACGGTCCAACTGAATAAGGGGCACTGTAGAACAGACGTTCGTCCTATGGAAACAGACAGACCTTTCCTGTCGTAGCCTCAGAGCGAGATTCTCTGCCGATCCTGCCAATCAGACTGAGGAGCTTCTGTCTGACGCGATCGCTCTCTATCTCCCAGCTCTGCAACACACACACAATTATTACCACTGCGCACACACACTTAAAAAGCCAGCGCGTCAGTGTATCCCCTGAGCACTTTTAGAGAGCTGACCTTCTGTATGAGTACAAATAAGTGGCTGAGCTGGTCGAAGTTAAACTTGACGGCGGCGGCGGCGATGATTGTGTGGATGTTCTCA
Organism: Typhlichthys eigenmanni; assembly: GCA_027564635.1. Lineage (NCBI taxonomy): Eukaryota > Metazoa > Chordata > Actinopteri > Percopsiformes > Amblyopsidae > Typhlichthys > Typhlichthys eigenmanni. Next base: position 15,525 of record JAODUK010035834.1, on the reverse strand, counting down.
ATGACTGTCGAAGACTGGCCCGCCTGACAGGCACACAGAACAACAAGTGATCCAGCAGGCAAGTAAACACTGATGTAGTGCATGTATATAAACAAGGACACACACACACACACCTTATTTATAAAATGTACTGTCCTAGCCATTTGTTTACCTGTATTCTCCAGATCTTGGTAAGTTCATCAAGTGACAGTTTACTTCCAAGAAGTTCAATAATCCCCTTTATTCTCTCACAATACTGTGCCTGGTCAATGTTTCCTGTAAGCACATGAAGCCCAGTTTACCTTACCTAAGAATGCTGCTGACAATTCAAGTCTACAGTACATTTTCTATGACGACTAGCATCATCATATTAGCGCCACCAATTTGACACCAAGGTTTCAGATTTCCTTACCTTCCAGTGCTATTGACAGGACCGAGTTCTCTACCAGCCAATCCAGCAGCTTGTCTGTGTCGATGGCGTTTTTCACCGTCTTAGACACTGTGCTCTCCTCTATGAGCTTGGTCACCTGGAGACGGAGGCAAGAACAGTTCTGTGATGACAGTGCTCGTGCTACAGCTACCTCGATGCCCGCGCACCACGGCTGACCTCTTTGAGGGAGTTCATCTTGGTGGAGAAGTGGGGGGTTTTCAGCATGCGCAGCAGAGTGTCCAGCCTCAAGTCGTCCACCACGGCCACCATTTCCCTCTGAAAGCGCATGCACAGCAGCTTGATGGCCGAAAGCAGGTCTGGGATGCTCACAAGACGCTAAGGGGGGGAAGATGGAAGATGTGGTTAGATGCACCGGGGCTCAAACGTCTCTCCAGGCTTTCTTGCTCTGCTTAAAGGGACAACTACTGTATTAACTTAGGTTTTTAAGTTCATTAGCAAAATGTGTCATTTTAAAATGAGCATGTGACTCAGTTTGTATACTCTGCAGTGGCATTATGTTATGCACAATGAAATTACATTCATTTTAGGAGACAATACGTTTAAAAAAAAATAAAAGTTTGTTTTGCACTCTTTAACAGCAATTAATATTTAGCAAAGTGCCGTTAGAATCAGCAATCATCCCGACCCTTTGCAGTGCTAGTTCACCTTGTCTTTTAGATCCTTCTCCTCCAGGTTCTGTACGTAGGTGATCATCTTGTGGATGACTGGGTCCAGCATGGGCTACACAGGAGACATCTAGTTAGATTCCGCACGCAAGAAAGGTGTGTGTGTGTGTGTTTATCTGATTATGCAACAGGTAACACAGATGACACCATATCAGCTCACCTGCACCAAGTTGGAGTTGAGGTATTCAGCACACACCCCAAGAGGCTGGACCAGTGCAGACACACACTACAAGAAGAGACACTGTGTTATATACCAGCATGTACTGTGCGTATAGCACACAAACACCGCTCTGTATTAATATAACCTTATTTTCAATTGAGTCACTGCAATAGAAATGTTCCCAGCTGTTCCCAGACCAGTTTGTCTGACTCCAATCCAAAAAGCAATATTTCAAACTATAACTGTCTTGGGTCAGTTAGCATAACAGAAATGAGATGGGAAAAAAGTGATTGATGTGGTGGAGGATGAAGAACAGGCATGTACTAATACTGATAAGGTTAATCAGCCAGCAGCAGCTAATGTTTCAGAGCAAGCCAGTGTTGAATATTGGCCACACGTTTTTCTTTTTTTTTATTATTCTTTTTGGTGGTAGGGGAAGGAGGGGGGGGGTTGTATTTCACAACCATGTCTTTACAACCACATTTTACAACCACGTCTGTCAAAGTGACAGACGACAAAGTCTAACGCAGTAACTAGTGTGACATAAGAAAATGTAAAAGCCGGTCAACATCACTCAATGTGGCGAACGAATTAGGGGAAATGGTCTACAATGGTACCCTATTATCCCATTAAGTAAAGTGTCAACTGTAGGCCAGAGGTCTATTAATGACTGCACTGGTGCGAGTGCTCGTCTGCGAGAAGCCCTCACTTGTGTGTCTGGGTGGATTTCCAACGGCGGAACCCAGCTGTCATTTGTCATTCGGTGCCAAATCAAGGGAGTTTAATGAATAGCTCTCGTGTTCCTCCTTATCTGCTCCCTGTGCTTACACCCCCGCCTCCATCCCTGAATCCCCCCCCCCCCCATCTTATTCACTAGGTGACTTTCCTCAATGCCCTAGACTTCCTGTTCATAGCAAACACATTGGCTGGCCCCCCCGGGGTGGGGAGCCCGTAAAAGAGGAAGCGCACCTCCCCTTTATTCTTTCCCCTTTCACCGTCGCTCTCTCACGGCTTTGCCGTCGTGAGCTCCCGCTGCCGTGAGGAGAGTGGTCCGGCAGCGCGCGCCTAATCCGTGCCTGATTCGCATGCTAATAGCTGGCGTGCGCACAGTCAAAATCAGTGGCGAAGCGCTAGTTCCGGGCCAGGTCCCTCCGAATGTCAGCATCGGCACAAGGGTGCCTCAGAACTCCACACAACGGAACGTTTCAACCTTCACGCGGCAGGGGCGTGAGACAGCGCTGGAGCAGTGCAAGGCGGCAGGAAGGCGAATCAGACGACATTGAGCCCCTGTACACGCAGCGACCTCTGGCCTATATTAGTATCGGTCCGGCTGACTCACTCTCCCCACTTCCCAGTGTAACCTTGTCAGCGGAGCCCCATTTGCATTTAGAGGGGAGAGCAACGCTGTGGGGAGGTTGCCGTGGATAACGGGGAACACTCTTACCGCAATCTCTATCTCCTCTGCGTTCAGCTTCGTCTGGATGGCGGTGAATCCTCCCATCTCTCCCAACTTTACAGATAAACAGAGAGGGGGGGGGGGGGGGGGGGGGGACGAC
>JAODUK010035834.1:0-12704 GCA_027564635.1 Typhlichthys eigenmanni | reverse complement strand
CCCCCCCCCCCCCCCCCCCCCCCCCCCCCCCCCCCCCCCCCCCCCCCCCCCCCCCCCACGCCGACGATGACAGATAAAGCATGGCCATAGACAGTGAGGTACATTTATCTGGACCGGAATATGTATTTCTACAGAAAGACTAATGTGGCTCAGTGTTCATTCATGACTTACCCGATTCACCAGGTCAACAAGCCAACCATGAGGCTCCTGAAACAAACAGTGACATTTTCTGTAAACCTAAATCAGTTTTGCGCTAAATAAATTCCATTAAATACTACTGCATGCCCCCAATTGCACACAGACGTGCAGACACACAGTCTTGAGTTTCCCCGACAGCTGCTGTGCGTCAGTCACACATGTAGAATTCCTATGGTCCAGATACATAACACTACAGAGGCAAAACTTGAACATGTCTGCCCTCCCTAACCTGCCAATGAGACCTAAACAAAGGCATACTAGGAAATATACATACATATACGTGTCCTTAGAAGTACACCTGTGCACGCCTAAACACGCACGCACACACACACACAAATCAATCTTTTGTACAGTACCAGCAGAGGGGGAGACATTCTGAACGGGGCCCGTCTTACTTTCTGATAGGTATTGCTAGGGGACAAGGCGAACATGTTAGCCTCCTCTCCGAACACCTCAGCCCAGTTCCTTTGGCAGGACTTCATGCGGTTCTTAAAATGGTACTCATTGTCAGGGTTGAACGCCTGGAAACAGGGAAATGTCAGGTGTAGAATGATCTTTAAACACAATGCCCGGTTTCATGATGTACTTGTCGTTCTCAGGGGGGTGAGGGAGAAAGGGAGGGGGGTAGAGAGAGAGAGAGAGAGAGAGAGAGATAAATCTCACCATGGTTAGCACTCCCATTAGGTTTATAGGTATGGGGTCCTGCTTGACTCTCTCGGCCACCAGCTCCACCAGCAACATTAGCATGTTGTAGATGCCCTCGTGAATCTCTGTTCCCCATTTATGGACTGCACTACTGGTCAACAGCTGTAAACAGAAGGGAGAAGTGCCAAACAGGCTAACTCAGACAAATACTTAGCGCTAGCTTTTTTTTAAAAGTGATTTGGACCTCTGTCTCACCTTTTTGAAGGCCTCGTGCATGCAACGGTCCATAAATCGCTTGCAGTTCTCATCTGCATCGGCAAGACCTGAAAACACATCGACAAACGTTTTCATCCCAAACCTCGACAAGAACAACAGCTACAACATCCAAAATACCAACAAGAGAAAAGCACCCTGCAATCCCAAGAAGAATACTGTACATACCACAGAGTGAAGGCTTTGTTTAGTACACAAGATGAAAACAAGGATCTAAATCACAGACACGCTTACCGTGGCGAGCAAGGTTGGTAGAAGCAATGAGGCACTTCCCCAGGGACTCCTCTCTCTTGTAAGGTATGGACCAATGGTCAGTGAACACTCTGCTCTCCAGTTCATACAGGTTGGTGGTGGGGAACTCCATGCTGCCTCCGGAGCAGTTTCCATTCTCATCGTTACTCCTCTACAAATAAAATAAAATGTATTCACGTTTAACCTGATTTAACCAAGAAATATTATTACGATTAAGACTATCTTAATGAGACCCGGCCAGAAAAAAAAAAAAAAATCAGCATTCATAAGCCATGAATACAAAAAATGCATACGGAAATTCCAAATGCACTAAATTAATACAGATTCAATAAAGCCAGTGATGGAATTTGCAACTCTCAGAGAAAAAGTGCAGATATTTAGATTTTCATATAACTAGACAGCACGTTTCAAAAGTTCCAATATCAAGCAAACATTTGGAACAGCAAGCTAAGCTCATGTTAAACAATTGTGTCTTTAGGCAATCATGGAGGCAATGTGATGATGTTTGAGTAATTTCTGGTCTCCTGGAAGAGTGATGCAAAAGCGATCATGCTCATTCTGCCCATCATGACTTTATCTTCTTGAAATCCCTCCATTCACTCCCTTGTACTGGACATAAAGCATTTCCCAGGCTCCAGCCCTACTACGTATATTATAACAATGTATACTGGCTGACGGGCATAATGATCATTACGTGAAGTGGCGTAACAAATAACTAGAACATTCAACACCTCCAGTTTCACCCCCCCCCCGCCCCTCCCCCCAACACACACATCTAGGTGGCAGATAAAGGAACACATTTTGCATGTTCTAAGGGGCCAGATTCCTTTTTACATCTTGTGAAAATGCACAGCTTGTGTGTGAGAGGTAATGACGAAGATGCTTAAAGAAAACAGAACAGCTAGTCGTCGTCGTCAAGTCTAGGCAGAGAGAAAATTATTTTTAATTAACACTCTCCTGAAGAAATGCTGCTTAGTATGATACTCCATTCATTTGGCAAAGAGGATATCAACATATATCCTTTTGAAGAAAAGAAAGACAGAAAAAAAATAAAAGGGTCAATAATTTCTTGGATAAATATCTCAATGTAGTTTACCTTACAGAATATGCATAAAAGCCAATAGCTGGCCTTGCACTATAATTACAAATATGTTTTTTACAATTCTGATTAATTGTAAAATAGTCAAGTTCTATCTGGGATCCATCCCCTGCACTGTGGAGGACAGAACAACAGGAAGTAGAGTGTAAAGGGATGCAGTAGATAGGAATCATATTTCATCTTCTTCCTTTCAAACAATAATGGAAAGTACAAGATCTTCCCAAACTAAGCAATCCATAAAAATAATAATAAAAATAAAATAAACAATCACAAATATCTTGCACTGCCAGTTACAGTAAACGCATTCCTGGAGTACTACAACACATCCTGGTTTATGATTATTCCTGTTTCACATATGGCCAGTGAGAGCAGGTGTCCTAGACAACACTAATGATGTGACAGTCAAAAGACAAACCAACATCACACAGGTACAAAACATGCAGGGAGACTGCAGATAGCCAATGTTTTGAATGTTTACTAAAGCTGAATAGGGAAAGCGTTCTACCCTCATGGGGACAATGTGCATCTTTGCACAGTTGGAGAGGAACCTCTGTACATGTCTGTTACCATGCTCCCAACATCACCCATGGGACGCCTTGTAAAAACAGCAGTCTGTTTGTGTTTGTGTGTGTGTGTGTGAATGTGACTGCAGAGCTGTATTTAGGAAAATCTCATGGCCAAAAGCCTAGTCATGCCTTCAATGCACAAACTATAGACTGAGAGATGATTCACTTTTATGTGAAAAGTATTTCCAGAAGTGTTAACGATCTGTAATATCCATACAATGTGGGCAACTGGTGAATGAGATCTGCATTATCAAAAACAACACTATTTTGTACATGTAATAACTCAACTGCAAGCATCTGTGTGTTAAAAGGAAAAGTCAGACCAACAAATAAAGACTTTCTGCACCATCTAGGCACAGCATAATACATTATCATCATCACAATGCTGGCATCATGGCATGCCTTAATGAGTGATTCAGTCTAGCTTTACAATCAGTGCCTGTCAAATGGTGTCACACAAGAAATGTAGGGAGACCTTTGCCCCCAATGTACTTAAGTATTTTTGGCCTACCCTAGAGTATAATAGTCCATCTCTATAACACACGATGATGAGTCAGTGAAGACCCTATTATTATTATCAAGTTAGGTTTGCATTAAACATTCATCTGTCACTAAATCAAAAAAGCCTTCCATGTATATTTGTTACCACTAACTCAAAACAGATTTAATTCACAGAAATCATTGGCAAAACCATTATATTATAACAAGTGTCACCACCTCTAATAGAGCTTGTTCAGTTACCTCAAATTAGTTCAAGTACCTCAACGTGATTGCAAAGGTTGCATCCTGTTACACCACATTATATTGCATATTAACCTACCTATTAACCTATTATGATGATGAATTGCCAACATCAGATCATTGCATACTGTAACTCATATGTTCACTAATGCCACTCAAGATGCTTTCAAAAGAGACACATGAATGCTCCATTTATAATTATAAAGGTTTAGCTTAATCTGAAATTGTTAATATATTATTTAATTGTGTAAATTAAATCCCTGGCTCTCTGAATGTTTTTGTGAAAGAAACAGAGGCTTCAATGTTTACTGTTGAAGGAAAACTAGTACAAATTCCTTTACATCTCAAGATTGTGTTTTGTTATTATGATCGATGAATTGTAGGCTATCTTGTACAGGTGTGCAGGCATCGACAATGAACCGAGGGTCCATGAAAAGGAAATATCATGTATTGAGTTTCAGTTTGAGATAATGTATTGGCACCTGCGATTATAATTGTAATATTGTAAAGACACACCGACAGGCTATTGTGACATTTGATCCTGTAAAGACAGCTGTTCTAATAATGGCAAAATGGCCACATACTGTATGTCACTGATCTTGCAAAATAGCTCCAGTCTAGCATATAAGTGCACTGCAGACAGTCAGGAGCAATCGAAGGTTGACTGCTTTACTTTACTAAGAGACGATGGCTAGCGTGTGCAACATGACATTTCTGTGTAAAACTGTCAATGCCCAATATATTCGGTATATATCTCCATAACGCGGGATGCAATTGGTTGGTCATATCACTTTCCTTGTTTGCCATCTCTCCTTCAAAAAACGACCACTGAAATCTCAGCGCAAGCTACTACTACTACTACTACTACTAGTTAACTCGCGCGTGGAGCACTTAAGCTAACTTGAAAGCTAGCCAGCTAGTAAGTTAGAGTTGTCTATGTCCTCAAGCTAAAACAGTATATACTATCTGAGCCAGACGATATTGATATTAGGCAGGAAACATTCACTGTGATTTATTAAAAATAACATGCTTTAGACTGAGTGCACGCCGCGTCTTTGCCCTCAGTCTTTCACAGCCAGGCTTGTTGCACATAGGCTACTTAGCAATGGAGGCTGCTAAATGGGGCGAGTCCGGCTTCTTTTAATACGCATGCCTGTTAAACTCTCTCGTAGACTCAGCGAATGCTCGCTGAAATAATCCAGTTGACCGGGCCTTACCTCGCTATCCACAACATCGTGGTATGCAGGTGGCGGATCAAACCCTCCAGTCCCAGTTCGACTGCTGCTATCCCCATCTCCGCTCGACCCCGAGCCCGGTGTAGGCCCACTCTCCATCGGTTCGTATCCATACCCAAGCCCGGGGCTTTCGTTCGTTAAAAGCGCGACAGCCTCGTTAATGTCGTTCTTTGCCAAGCGTAGAGCTTTCCGTATCGCAACGGGGTCTGGAAAGCCCATGCAGAGGAGCGTTGTCATATGCTGCTCCTCTTCGGTCTCCATGATGTGGATATCTCTGTTCCTCAGACTAATAGTAACAGGGTGAACAGCACAGCTCTGTAGCTGTGCACGCCGCCATGTTTACAGTCTGCTCCTAACCTGTCACGATGGATTCCAACAACAGCGCGGCTGGACGTTTCCGTGAATGCGTACAGTGCGTCTCCCTGGCCCACCCATAAAATAATGCTATTCATAAATCGAACACTGCATTATTGATTATACAGTTACATTTTTTAAAATAAATTACACTGAGACATTTCATATAGGCTACTTATTTACGCGACATACTAACCACATTAAATAAGTAGAGAACCACACAAAAGGTCCTTACTCTTAATGTATTCTATTAAAAAGTTAATAATAATAATAATTCAATTCTAAACTCGTATTACAGTAGGCTATTGTTTACAATGACAGTGGGCCACCTGACATGAAAAGGGTGCGGCATCCTGTACGTCGGGGTGGGGGCGATGTGATGGAGAACATCACGTGACAATGTGAATCATGTGACAAGGAAGGGCAAACCGAAAATGGCTGCAACGGGGGAAGAGGCCGCTGCAATGGACAGCATCTCCAGGGTACCAATGGCGCATCCAACCGTACTGAACCTAGGTGAAGGCTCCAGTACCCGCAGAGAAAGCACGAAAGGTTCCGCGGAAAGACTACCACTACCACTACCAGTGCCTAAAAAGCCCAGTGCCAACAGTGAGCTAATATTCTGTGTGTAACAATGTGCAACAATTAGTTAAATAAATGGAGGGATTCAGTTCCGCTGTAATGAGCACTGTGCAGTGTAGAATATGCATTTGAATACGTTGTTCCTGTAGATCAGTTGTCTTTGTAGCATTTGTTTTACAGTGCAATGCGTACATGTTTTATTTTGTTTATTTACACTTGTGTGTTGTAGTACATGTCTGCAAGACCAATACGTGGCTTTAGCTGAACTCTGTGGTGTGGGTCATCTATGTAGGTGAAGGCGGTGTGGAAACAGCTGAGGAGGCGGTGGAGCCTGCAGAACCTGACGTGAATGAGCTGTGCACGGATATGTTTGAGAAGATGTCTGTCTTCCTACAGGGGGAACTCACTGGTATTTTGCTTCTGTAACATGCCACGTCTCATCTCATCCCATGTAGTATTTTCTCTTTGCTATGTTTTTAAATACTTCATGCTTCTCTGTTGGCAGCTACCTGCGAGGACTACAGTCTGTTGGAAAACATGAACAAGCTGACTAGTTTGAAGTACATGGAGATGAAAGACATAAGCATCAATATCAGCCGCAACCTGCAGGACCTCAACAACAAGTGTGAGTGATCCCATCAGTAGTGTCTGAGCCGAGTTGTGTTTTCATAGACCTCTTTTTCACTAAAGCACAATTCAGAATACACTGGCCTTCTCTCTGCATTGCTCTCTCTCTCTCTCTGCAAGTGTGTGCACAGTGCACACAGACATAGACTTTACATTTTTATATCTACAGAGTTTGCATTTATACCATGGCACATTGAAACAGTGGCCAGGACTGTTTTAATTTGAAGCAGCGTGTATTTAATTAAATGAAAATTAAAAAAAATATATAATTTTGAACTGTTTATTAAATTAATTTTCCAAAGAGAAAATGCTCTGCACTTTTCCCCAGATGCCAGCCTACAGCCTTACTTGGACCAAATAAACCAAATTGAAGAACAAGTCTCTGCTCTAGAGCAGGCTGCTTATAAACTGGACACCTACTCCAAGAAATTGGGTAAGACACCCTTCAGCTTACACAGGTCTTAAAGTATCTATCCATATTCTTCATATAGGCAATTGTGATGTACCATCTTAATTTTTCGGGCTTTCTTTATTCTGGTAAGAGAACACTCCTCTGTTCTATTACATTTCTATGAGATTTTTTGTGCATTTGCTTCACGACCTACATCACACATTTACATTATCTGAGTTTTAATCACAGAGACCCGTTGTGGACGTATTCTCAGTGTACATCTGAGTAATGTTTCTGCACTGTATTATACCAGTAGGCAGTATCTGTAAACTAGCATTTGTTACCAGTATCTTTGGCCAGGACAAAACGTAGCCAAACCCTTGTCAGCTCCCTCATATTGTTATTACATTCTCCAACAGTAGATGGCACTCTGACACCACAGATGCTTCCCAATAATACCACTTCTATCTACCTCTGCTATTTGCACAAATCCGGTCTATGTTTTATTCAGACTTGCTTTGTCTCCCTATTGTACAGAGGCCAAATTCAAGAAACTGGAGAAGCGATGAGGAGGCGTAGGGTTGAGGGTTATGCTTCCTTTCTCACTCTTCTACCCTGCATTGCTGCCAGGGATGTGACCTGAGACTGAATAAACAAACAGCCTGGCCCACTCTGACACCCAAACGGCAAAGGAGGAAACCATTGCAGCTGTGTGAATCAGTAGTGCTTTAGGCTGGTTGACGTTTTTCTTAATGTGTAATTAAGATGTATTCTTTCTCTAAATAAAGTACCCTTTAGAGAGGAAGTCCTCCCATCAGCTTTAGTAGTCCCTAAACGGTCACTATACACAGATTAATGCATTTTCACCTACTTTACAGTATGATATGCAATATTCAATAACAGAAATTGACAGTACAGATTTTGTGGTTTGATCTTTTTGTCAATATCTTGTCAAATCAGAATACTGAATATTGTTATGGCTTACTTTATTTTTGCCCAAAACATTACTTAGAAACTTTTAAACCCATCAGTTCTAGCAACATCATGGGCAGAAAATTTAGTTGAATTAAAAACTTTCACAACATTTGATTCCCTGGTGTGTTGTATGTGACAATGAAGAAAACACAATTTCTTAGTTGTAAGAAAAATCATCATCTTTGATATGCATTTGAGTACTAATTAGTTTAATATGATTTGGTGATCTGTGTTGTTTTTTTGTTTTGATGTCATTAAAACTTTTTTTTTTTTTATGATTGTTAAAATATTGGTTGTTACAGTATCAGTGACACTAGAAACAGCTATGAGGGTGTATGGCCAGGAGGTGGCAGAGGTGCACCATATGTATGCCTAGGTCTAATTAAACATAGCTCTGAACAGAATTGAACATGTACTATTGGAGAGCCAGTAATTTACAGGTAATTAACATCAAAGCGCCATTATCTTATTCTACTAGGTAGGTAGTGCACATCTCCTTGTGCTAATTAGTAAATGCAATAAATGGTGTCTGATGAAAGAAAAACAATACTTAGCTAATTTAGTTGAAGGTTAGAAATGACGATGCAATTTATAATCATGTGAATGTCAAATTAAGGTTTAGAAAATCAAACATGCATTGGATATGACATTTTGATGTGTTTTGCTCTCATATAAAAGCTCTTATGAGAGAAACATACATATTTGCTTAAGATAGGCTGCCCTCTGACTCTGTTTCCTCATCACTTGATGATTTATTAGCTGTCCCAGCATATAAGAACCAATCGCTGTAGGCAACAGAATATCTGAACGATAGGACCCCCTGCTCTCTTCTCTTTGTTTGTATCTACCTAATCTAAAACAGGTTTCTAACATTAAGGGCAGCGGTCCCATTGCAGAGGGAACTCATTATTCATACTATAACAGCATTTGCTGCTGTACTGTGTCTCTCTTTCCAGACCCCTCAGGGCAGGCATACTTCACGTATGAAAAATAATCACCTTGTTTTCTTAAAAGCTACAATACAGTATATGGGAGAGTGTGTTCCATAAAAGCTCAAGATGTAGGATTTATTCTAATTGTTTGAAAAGTGTATGTATGTGTTGCTTTTAGGCGGGGTTGATGAGATATAATTATGAACTTGGCAAAAGATTTCTCCCCTCCCCTCCCCTGATATCTAATGAGTAAAGTGTTCACATGTGTAAACTTGACTGGGTGAAGGATCAATGGTGCACACTGTTTATGTAAGGTGTTTGTGCTGGAGTGAATGGCAAGTAAATATTAATGATTCAGATTGCTTGTTGTACCAAAAACGTTCCCTTTAAAATCCTGTGGAAAATATTACATAGGAAGTGCAATCTGTTTTAATGTACCTGCTCTAATTAGCATTTGTGTGCAAGTCAAATGGAGCAGCTAAGCATTGCTGAAAGAGAAAGAGCAGTGCCTTCTTATTTTAGGAGCTTTTTTGGCCCAAGAAGGTCTTTGCATGTGCTTCTCTTCCATGTGGAGTGTTGTAATGTGTAAACCAGTAGCATGTCTGACACAGGGAGGCTTAGCCTAAACAACAGGACCTTTAGTTTCAGAGTTGTATTATTAATAGATTATCATTTGCTCTACATACATACATTTTATATTTATATGTTATTTTACGCCGTAAAAAATCCCTAAAAATCCTTAATATTTGTGCTCTGGACAAGCATTGCCCAGGATTACACAAACACACATAATATGCTGTTCAGAATATGATGTAATATTGCAAATTTGAGTAAACATCATACAGCATTATGTATACTATCGTATTAGTGAAGCATGTTTGCTATGCATATATTTGCTCTCTGTGGATGTGATATGCAGGGGAAAATATATATATATAAATATTCAGTGATATGGTAGATTCACTTTAAAACATAATTAAACATATGCATGTATAAATGCTGGAGAAATTATCTATCTCTAGGAGTGCTTGAGAAAGAAAATTAAACAATTCTATTTATTTTAAGAAAACAATAATCTGGTTGGTTTGAGAAAGTATTGTGTATCAGCAACATTATAGTCAGTATAGGGGCCGGTCCAAGATTCCACACCACACCACACTATAACTGATAGTGCACCTGACACAGTTGGTGTCTTGCCCAGCTCAAAATACTAACAAACTGGTATTGTGAAATGCTTTGCTCTTAGATTTTTCCCATATTTGTTCTCATCTCTCACTCTCCATTGATGAACACGCAGGCTACAAATCTGCACACAGAATATCCTCCCAGGCCTTGTAAAGCTGTGATGGTTAAAGGTATATAGTGTTTGTAAACTAATGCACTTGTTGTCAATTTCACTAAATATCTCTAGATTACTATTCTCTGTGCACAATTAAAAAAATAATAGGGTACTTCTACACAGCCCTTGCTCCGTAAATAGGAACACAAACAAAGTGGTGCAGGCTGCACACAACAACAATGCCCTATGGCTTCACAATGAGTTTCCAATGTGTGGGGCGGAGCTTCTAAAGAGCACCTTATGGCATTGAAGGGAGAGTTGTTTTAGTTTTTATTTAAGATCAAAGTTAGCAAGCGTTCTCGAGAATGACTGAGCCTTCCTTTAAAGGCAACCAAATGGTCTGAGATACATTTTAAAATGGCTTGCATCCCCTTCAAAGCAGCCTCTAGAACTAGGAGGTGTCTCGCTGGGAATATACCAGCCACATGTGAGATCTGAGGGAAGAAGAAAAGCCACATGATGTCAATCTCACACCTTCATCGTACACTGCACGCGCACACACACACACACACACACACACACACACACACACTCGCACATACACACAACCTACTTGTATATGCATCAATGTTTTGGGAAACCCTAACACATAATATATACCCGTATCGGAGTTTATTTTTTCTTACTTTGGCTAGCGCTATAAACTCAATACATTATGATTACTATCTAACTGGTGCTACAATATTGAAAAACCAGATGTATTTGTGGTCCTAATTATAGGGCCAATCTCAGCAGGTAGAGTGGTCTGGGTGTCAGACTCCAGCTTCAAACCCAACTCTCTTCTGGGGATGAAAAGAGGACAGTGGCTCTGTTAGAGCTCATAACCAGCAACACCTGAGGATTGTCCTATGTGATATTGGCTCAAATGGGGATATTAGTTTAGTCTTAGTGAGTCTCTGCAGGGGTTGCTGTTGTTTTTGTTCTCATTTTGGATCTCTGCATAGGTTCCTTCTCTTTTATGTGCAGTCTGTACCACACCATGTCTAAACAGACCCAGCTTGTCTTAGACCCCCAGTAGAACCCCTCTCAGACTCTTTGGCACCACGGCCATGTGTGTGTGTGTGTGTGCGTATGTGTTTTCTGATTTGTATTTGATGGATATACTGTATATACATTGACAATGGGTAGAATCACGCTTAAAGTCATATCAGGTATCTATCTACATGTCACATGTTCACAAAGGACGTATAAGGCCATTATACTGTATGGCCCATCCATCCATCTTCTCCCGCTTATCCGGAGTCAGGTCGCGGGGGCAGCAGCTTCAGCAGGGGACCCCAAACTTCCCTTTCCTGAGCCACATTGGAAAGCTCTGACTGGGGGATCCCGAGGCGTTCCCAGGCCAGTGTGGAGATATAATCTCTCCACCTTGTCCTGGGTCTTCCCCGAGGCCTCTTCCCAGCCAGACGTGCTTGGATCACCTCCCAAGGGAGGCGCCCAGGAGGCATCCTTACTTGATGCCCTACCACCTCAACTGGCTCCTTTCAACGCAAAGGAGCAGCGGCTCTACTCGGAGTTCTTCATGGATGGCTGAGCTTCTCACTCTATCTCTAAGGGAGACGTCAGCCACCCTTCTGAGAAAACCTATTTCGGCCATTTGTATCCCTGATCTTGTTCTTTCGGTCATGACTCACCCATGACCTTAGGAACCTAAATAGCCCAGTAGATCGAGAGCTTTGCCTTCCGGCTCAACTCTCTTTTGTCACAACGGTGCGGTAAAGTGATTGCAATACCGCTCCCGCTGCTCCGATTCTCCGGCCAATGACCCCTCAATCACGAACAAGATCCGGAGATACTTGAACTCCTTCACTTGGGGTAAGGACTCATTCCCTACCCGGAGTAGGCACTCCATCGGTTTCCTGTATGGTACAAGGGTTCAATCTCCAAGGAATGATCTTCTTAGAAAAGCATTCTAAGTAAGGAGAGAGGACTATGTCAAATGCTAAAATCTCACCATCCAAGATAGCAGCAATATGAAAGGCTATGATCATTAACTTGGACACATCACAATATGGTGGTAACAAAGTATGCTTTGTAATGAGGCCACACTCTTCATAAACCATTTATGAATAACTGTTAGGAATAAATGCAGTTGGTTTTGCATTGAAATGGTCTGCTCTTTATTTTTGCTCATCATCTGTGCCTGTTGTTTTAATAGAACATGTATTTTGTCGAAGCTTCTCATATCAAGCGTAAAGACACAGGAAATGAAAGTATTTATGCATGCCAGCGACATAAGACTCCAGTTAAAGTTTCTAAAGTGAACACGTAAAATGTTACAACCATAATCATTCTTTTAATATAACCATGTGCCATTAATAATTAGGCTTCCTGAAGAGATACAGATCATAGCTTTGGTAATGTTACATCTCTTGTGCCGGAGGGGGAAAATACATTTGGAATTAGCTCAGAGGTTTAGATTTGTGGGGGGGGGGGGGGGGGGGGGGGGGGGGGGGGGGGGGGGGGGGGGGGGGGGGGGGGGGGGGGGGGGGGGG
>JAODUK010035823.1:0-21700 GCA_027564635.1 Typhlichthys eigenmanni | reverse complement strand
CGGACATATGACATTCCGCGGTTTGCTCCCTCTGCTGCTAGTCTGCTGAAATGCCTTAGGACAGTGGGAGGGTTAAACAAAACTCACCTCCACGTTGTGATCTTTGAGAACCACAGAGTCTTCCAGCTCCTTTTGGGATTTATGATAAACTTTGATCTGCTCCATCAGCTCCTTATGTTTGTCCTCCCATTCCTTGATGGTAGTCTTAAACTGTAGGAATACACCACATACTTGCTTCAATATACTTATAAAACTGTACTTTTAACCCATTTATGAGAATACACCCATTGTATTAATCCCTACTGGATTATAATGGGAAAACTGCAAGTCTGGTCTGTTTGATTTGGCTTTGGTTTAATTATTCAAATGCCTCCACCATGCAGAAGGTGGTAAGCAGATGTAAATTATGATTTCATTTCTAAGTTTGGGCATGTTTATTTGAAGTGGTAGAAGCATACTCCTTTTCGTTAAAATATTTCTGCAAAGAAAGATATCTATCCACCAATTCCAAAATGAATACTGTATTATATTTTAGTCAGCCTTCAAGTAAGTACACATTTCTTACCGTCTTATTTTTTTCTTTGAGGAGCGCATAATCTCGCTCCAGACATTTATGATGAACATTTCTGGCATCCTCGCGGATCTTTGCTTCATCCAGGAGAACAGTGACCTGTGGCATATGTAGTTTTTAGTCAGTAAAAGCTAGGTTGACCCTACATAATCCAATAATGTATACATTTCGATGTATGGATTAATGGTGCACTTTAGCAAGAGCATCTTGTGTCTTCTTCCTGTTGAGCTGCAGCTTCTCATTGGCCTTCTCCAGTTTTTCGATCTATTAAAATGTAGTAATCAAGAATTAATAATTTGCAAGGACAACATTTGAAAAGTTAATGTAAAAGGAAAAACAAACCCACACACTTACCCTGGTCTCGTTGTTTTGAGAATGTTCTCTCTCTTCTTCAAGCAGTCTTTCATACATGCTCTTTTCTTTAGCAATCCGTTCATTCTGTGCTTCTGCAGCTACAACTTTACTCTGTAAATGCAAAAGCAATAAAAACAGAAAACAGGACATGGACTTTATTCATGTACGTTTACATTTTAAAGATGCAGGCATACTCTGAATTAAACCAAATAAAAGACCTCAACCCCACGTCAATACATTGACACAAATGTAACATTTCAATCAGGACTAAATTAGTCCTCACCTCTAGGTCTTCATTCCTTTTCAGAGCAGAGCTAGTGGTTTTCTCTGACTCTTTTTGTTTTTCTTTCAGTTCTTCAGTCTGAGTGAAACATTTAGTGAGTTTCAAAATAGCATATTCTCAAAAAACATGTAGAAAATAGCTCACATGCAAGCACAACTTGCCTGTTGTTGTAATTCTGACATTTTTGAAAGAGCTTCGCACTTTTCTTTTTTGAGTGCCTCGATTTGGTTCCTGAGACCCTTTTCGTCCACTTATTGATGAAACAACACAATCAGTACAGATTACCCACAGCCAAATCATTGATATATTGCTTGTCTATATGATGAGTAAAATCTTACCCAGATATTCCCTCTTCTTTACCTTAAATAAAAACACATTGTAAAATCATTAAAAACATCTGATGTATTCTTGATTTAACATTTTATTTAATATTGGTGTAGACTGATAACACAATATTGCCAATTGAAAATAAAAAAAGTATAAACTGTAATAGACGTTTTTAAAATGTTGATTAAAACGTGATAGATTAGCGCTTTTCCCCAGTAATGATGATTACAGATCATTATATTAACTGTGATATGATGATATGAGAGAACTTACAGCCAAAACAGTCTTCCAGAAGAAGAGTGTGAGTGTGAGTACTCCAACCAGTGCCGTGATGATAACAGCTTGCCATGAGCAACCAAACAAGGTCTCTCCTGGCTTCCATTCCTCTGGCAGCTGGGAAATTATCTGAGGGAGACACAAGTCACTATTCAGTTACAGGGTGCAAAAACGACAACTAAATACAATACACAACGCTGATAAAAACGAATGGGTTATATACGGGGGAAGAACACTTATTAATATAATGACTTTTTAATAAATATAGAGCTACACGTTAGGTGGATTTCTCATTTTGTCCATTAAAAGGCCAACAGGACTATACTGTGTGTGTTCAAGTCACACATTAAGCCTACAATATAACCAAAGCCTAGTAATTTAACTATTTGAACACAATATAAAACACAATCAATAAGCTTGGCTGTGTGTAAAACATTTATACCGATATGCAGTTGGCACTAAAGAGCAATAATATAACTGCAGTTATATTATTGTGGTTAATAATCGAAAACCCAATAACAATATCAATCCTAATGTCATAATCTTGCAAGTTGCTACCCTATATGTCATCATCCGCTAAAGCTAAATATCACTGCTACATCTAGAGCCAACAGAAGGTGCTTCATTGAAATGTTATAGCTTTGTAACCTATAATATCTGCACAGTTTCAGTGCTCCTTTAATATTTCTCACTTAAATACTGAACATTGTTCTATTACCACTGGTAACCATTTTCAAGTCCACCATAATGACATTCTTTACACTATAAGCAACCACCATTCATAGTAGCAGAAGCATTGATAATAGCCACACTCAAAAGTGATAAGCATAATATAACTTCCTATCCATGTGAAGAGTTTTTATAATCATAAAGGGAAGAAAAGGCTTCAATCGAGAGTTTTTTTCTTGATCACCCAACCCACAGAGAAACCTTTGAACTGACTATGTGGCAGCTTAAACAGGAAGAAACACTCTAGGCCTTCAGTTCATTACAAATAGACGTTAGACCAGAGACACTATGGTTAGAGTCTAAAAGACAGTATGATTGACATGAGGTATTATGTTTATCTTTCTAGACTGTGTATTCTTTACACTGCAAATCGGCAAATTAATTACCTGCACTACCTTTACACATGAGCTGAATTGCACTGGGAGCTATGTGAATGCTCTCAAAACAACAAAACAAAAAAATCGAATTGGCAGTGATGAAAAAACAACGGTGAGTACAATTACGTATACTATGGTACCGGTATGGCACTTTGAGGTGACGTCGAAGTTTCGCTTTGCGGTATTAAATAATAAACGTTAGGCCTTTTAAGATGGGCAATCTGCTCAGCACCTCAAATATTTTAATTTAAAAGGGAAGTACTGGTACGGTAGATTCAAACTTACATACTGCAGCTCCTTCAGAAAAAGCATATACAGTTGTTCTGATTCCATCGCAGGACGAGAAAGGGTATCACTATCCATTGTAGATGCACTGATGCTATACTATAAGCGAATGAAAACAGGAACAGAGCTAGCTAACATGCTACGTTGACATCTAGCTTGCTGCAGTGCTAGCAGTATCAAACAATTATGTTGTTTACAGTGAACCGTCTCATCGGCAGAATCCCTGAACACTGTCACAGAACACAGCTGAGCATGAGAAAGGTGATAGCTTGTTGACGACAAATAAACAAATGTGGCGGCGTTGCTTTGCTAAAAATAAGGATTAGTCGTCGAATCTCACTCAGTAAAGAAAACAGCAATGACGAGCTTCTCATGCTGGCAGATATTACGCTGATGGTTTGGTTAATACCAAAAGTCACATTTTCTTTAGATAAATGTGCAAGCTAGATACGGCATACACTGCATCTCATGATACTAGTAGCGGTTTGCCTTGCCAATGGCGTATGCTAGCCAGCTCGCTACCGCTGGTGAACTTCAGCCTTGCTTGAACGTTGAACCATATTAGAACACGTCAACAAGAATGGGGGCGGGCCACTGTGTAAGGTGCATTCAAAACAGCTAGGAACGTTGAAATATACAACACTCATGACACTAATATGTCACGAGTGAGATGCAGCGACCTTTCTGCCTGCATTATAATGTATTTGATTGCCAAACCTGCTCTGTTTATTAGTTGTTATAGAGTATTTTAATTTCTTGCTAAGTGCTGTTTGGACGTTCAACTAGGAAGTTACAAGTGTTCAGTGCAGCATTTCAACTCAGTTGACTACGAAAACACTAAAAAAGCATCACCATTACACTGCTTCTTTGATCAATGAAAATGCAAGTATTTCCAATTTACAACAACAAGGTAACTGTTCATGAGCAAAAATTTATAATTTTAAACATATAAAATATTACACCAGAAATTAAACAATGTTAATTGTAACAGAGCATGGTTAATGGCCCCCAATTAAACTTTTTATTATGTATGCTGCATAACATCAAATTAGATATTTTCAAAATTTTAAAGCAAATCCAATCCAGACAAAGCGCATTTAAGTCCCGCCCTTGTCGGGGAATAAACATTGTATAGCTCTCCCTTGACTTTGTATTGCGTTAAACTAAGATAACATAATTTCAGATTTTTTTTTTATCCTGCCTAAAAGCTGTCGTGTGAGTTTGCATAACCTGTCGAACCGAAAAATCTAGGTTTTGAAGAGAGAAAAGCATGATACAGGCAACAAGACATGCGGTATTAGGGTATATGTGGCATTATCAGAGTATGGTATATCAGCAGACTTCAAGTCAGTGGCGTTACCTGCCATTAGGCGTTCCTGACTAGCTAGTAATGCCACTGATGTTCGTCATTGGTAAGCGCATGGGTTAAATAATACATGGTAAAGACAAAGACATCGGTAAGTGCTTCCATTTGACAACTTCTACCTATACGTAAATGTAGGGATAGTTAACGTGTTCACTAATGTACTTATGTACTTAAGTATTTATAAAGTATTAGGCTATGGACATATCTGAGGTTGTACGGTATAGGCGATTGACAACATGTTCTACAAGCCTATAGATTAATGAATTAATCAGTTTTGTGGTTTTCAGAGTATGTCTCTATAGAGAAAGGTAAGCCGATATGTAGAGGAAGGTAATGAGTGAGGAGAATATTGATTTCATACGTGTACTATGGCATAGGTATTAGTAACATGACAAACTTACCATACTGACCCATTCTCTGATTTTTGTGTTATTCATGGCAAGAAGACAGCCACTGTATAGTATTCCGGTAGAGAATATGCCCAATTCTTCTTCGTGAAAATCAGACACCGGCTCAATTGAGTCCAGTGATGCTGGATGTACAAAGAAAAAAAAAATGTTACACATGGCACAGTTAAACTGACAATATATTATATGCCAGCAGGGGGAAGTAATTCCCAAACAAATTTCAGAACAACCTTCCAACTGGCCCTGAGCAACCCCTGCACTGCCTCTGAACCTTTGTTCAGAGGCAGCACCACGATTGAATATTGCGATACTGTAAGCAAGGCAATATATTGTGATTTCTAATTTGAGGAAAACTGTCATAGCAATGCTTATGTGTGGCACCACTGCAAAAAATAACAAACACTTGCTCAGACTGCAGGTGGAAATTAGCTTTAAGATCAATCTGGTAATAAGCATCTTTCCTCTCTTTTGAGGTTAATATATTTTGTACATGGTCCCTTTTACAAATAGAGTAAAAAAATAACAATATAATACAAATTTTATTTTTTAAATCGAAACAGTGATCGATACAGTAACGTGCAACGTAATATTGTGATACTCAGGTGTATCGATATATTCTTACAACCCTAGTTTGAAAATGTTATAGTATGTTTAATGGAACTTTAATTACATTGTCTCCACATTCATGCATAAAATAACTGCAATGTTGTGTGATAGACTTTCAATTTAAAAACAATTATAGTAATTTACAGGTTATTACTAACCTGACAATGGGTCCTCCATCTCCACAACAAAGCCCATTTCAAATGGACTTTCCAAAAGAGCCTGCGGGGGCTTCTGAAGTTCCTCTGCTGTAGTGTAGCTTGGTTGATTGTCTTCATTTCTATTAAAGTGGCCTCCATCTTCCTCTACACTAATTTCAGGTCCCTTGTGCACATCATCCAATACAACCTGCACCTCCTCCTGATACAGTGGCCTCTCCTCCATATCTGCTACAGTAAGATTGTCATCCCCTGTCTTCTCAATGAAAGAATCATTCTTTTCCTCTGTGAGGGAATCTAATGTTTTCTCTATGGTGTTAGAAAGCGCATCTTCTTCATGATCATCTATTGTGCCACAGAGAAACAGGACAATAGTTATTTTTGGATGTGATATATCGAGTTATGTAGTTTGATTGTAGTTTATTGGTGTGAGTGCGATTATCACATCCATAATTTACATTCAGGTTTCTCTAGGTAGTGGAAAATGCTAAAGTGTAGGCTGCTTTTGAACCTAGTCTACAAATGTGTTAAGTAGGATTTCTGTTTGATTTGTCTTCATTGGGTTTGTCCATTCATGAGGCTACAGCAAATATTGGATTATAATTGTATTACTCATTCTTGACTACAACAAAACTCGCATCATCACATCATATTTCAGAGTTCAGACACACAACATACAATAGAAGTAAAATACCTAGCTCTATTTGTGATTCTGTGTCTGTCAAAGGTGTGGAGTCACTGGCAGTCGAATATTTCTGACGTAGTCTAAATGTAAACTCCTGGAAGTCATCTAACAATTCAGCTTCTTCATCAAGCATACTGTTGTCTATTTGTTGTGCATCTCCAATCTTCTGCTCTTGGCCAGCCATCATCTTTTCAATCTCATCCAGGATAGTGTTCTCAGACACTTCCATGATACTTTCAAGAGCCCTTTCCATGTCTTCTGTGGTGCCTACATGAGCAAGGCGGGTAGAATGCAACTCCAGATCCAGGTCGGAGAACATGCCCTCTACCCTGTAGAGATTCTTAAGACCCAAGAGCTTTTGGAGCCGCACCATATTTTCCTCCTTGAAATGGTCCCGTAGCAGAGTCAACCCAAGAACACTGTCACTGTATTCTGGCTCTGAAGTGGATTTAGCCGTTTCAAGTGGTGGCGTGTCAATGTCATCCTCTGATGTCTGTGTGAAAGAAATAGCATTTTCATCTTCAAGTAATTCTTCCTTCTCCTCTTCTATCTCTTCTGCTTTTTCTGATGGTTTGTCCTCCTTTTCTTCAACAAGTAAGGCTTCATTTAACTTAGTATCCTTACTAGAGAGTTCAGTCTTACTTTGCTTACTATTAGTGATTTCTAAATCTGCAACTGAATGCTCACTACTTTGATTCAATATAATGTATTTGTTTTCATGGCTCTCTTCAGAATTATATAATTTTTTCTCCATTTTAGATTCAGCATCCATGATAGAAACATCTTCATGAAGCTTTGTAGTTATATTTTCTTCTGTGATAGTAGCCAAGTAATCTCCATTACTCTTAGAAGGGTAATTGTCCTGCATAAGCATATTATGTTTATCCTCTGAATCCATAGGTACCTCCTCTTTGGTGTGTTCATTCATTTCAAATTCATTATGCTGAGTATTTTCCACTAACACACTGTCTGTAGATGCAGACATACTTCTAGTAGTAGTGTCATCTTTTGATTTGATAGGTCCATGTTTATCAGCAAATACAGGTGATGTTTCATCCTGTACATTTCCATTATCGACAGATTTTCCATGATTCTCATCATCAAACAACAGTGTCTCTGAGTTAGTGTCTTTGTCTCCAGCTTCTAGAGAACTGGAAGTAGAGTCTTTATAATTGAACGCTTCTGCTTGTGAATCTCTCGATAGATCAGGAGATAGCAACTGGATGCTTTTTTCCTTTCCTTCCTCAGTACTCTGGATTTCTGAGGCAACTTCTTCCTCATCGTCATCATCCTCATCCTCCCCAAATTCCATCTCATCCAAATCCTCAAACTCTTCCTTCTCCTCATCCAACTCCTCCAACTCTTCCTTCTCCTCATCCAACTCCTCCAAATCTTCCTTCTCCTCATCCAACTCCTCCTCCAACTTCAACTCCTTCTCATGTGTTATCGGCAAGGTCTCCTGCTTGTTTAGAGAATCTGACTCTTGAGTGTTTGCAACTTTCTCAGGGTAGGACAGCAATATAAATTCAGGTTGAGTACCCTGGTAATCCTCATGATCTGTAAAATCCTTGCTTTCACCCCCTTCATATGGAGTAACCTTCTGTGTATCTTCATCTTCAGTGATGACTGCATCAAAGGTGTTTCCATAAGTAGTTTTTAACTCTGCGACTTTCTCAGAAGAGGACCCCAACAGAAGTTCTTTTTCAGTATCTTGGTAATCCTCATGATCTGTAAAGTCCTTGCTTTCACCCCCTTCATACGAAGTAATCGTCTGTGTCTCTTCATCTTCAGTGGTGACTGCATCAATAGTGTTTCCAAAAGTTGTTTTTAACTCTGCGACTTTCTCAGAGGAGGACAGCAATAGAAGTTCTTTTTCAGTATCCTGGTAATCCTCATGAGCTTTAACATCCTCGCTTTCGCCCCCTTCATATGGAGTAACCTTCTGTGTCTCTTCATCTTCAGTGGTGACTGCATCAAAAGTGTTTCCAAAAGTTGTTTTTAACTCCGGTATTTGTATTCCTGGAGAAACAGATACATGTTCACTTTCTGGAGTGGGATAATCTTTGAACAGGGTTTTAACCTGAGTTTCAACCTCAGGATTTGTGGGTGCATCTTTGGTTTTACTCTTGTCCAAGTCAAAATTTTGAAGGTTTTCCAGGAATTCTGGTGTAGTTTGTAGATTTGGCTCTGTGACTTCTGCATCAGTCTTTACTGCTTCTGTTAGTTGTGATTCGGTTGTCACAGTCTGAGGCATAGAGGCACTATTATCACTGAGCACAATATCAAGACCCTGAGAGCCATCACTATCATTTATATATTTCTTCTTCTCAGTTGTTTCCTCTGTTATATACTTGGTTTCTTCTGCAATCTCTGCTGCTTCTGGTCGATTAGCATTTTCACTTTTCTCCACTAATGTGGCAGCACTTAACAGTGAATCTATGTCATAATTATCAAACTTATCAAAACCTCTGTCAAAACAGACAAAATCTGTTTCCTGAGGGGTGGAGAAAAGAGAAGAAACAAACTTCCTTAATTAGCCCATAGATTGTAAAACAACAAAACAAAACAATACCACAGTATATTACTTGTGCATTTGAAATATGCATAACTACAACCAGTGGTAAGTTGTATTAGTATCATCATTGTGGTAACATTATTCAGATGTCCTTACCTCTGAAGAAACTTCTAGTTCATTTTCAGTATATATATGGTTGACTGCAAGGAAGTCCTTGGGGAAGTAGCCAAAGCGGCTACCAACCTGTTGATGAATAACATGTACACATGACCACATCACATAGACCATGTCCAAGTTTACCATTAATTACATATTAACCACAGTCTACTTACACTTCCTGCCCATATGTCAGTCCTTCTGCCAGCCAACTTATAGTATACATGGATAGTTTCAGATGTCTTGAAAGACAAAAACCTACAATCTGGTCCTGAAAAGTCACTCACTGCCTTTCCACGACATAGGAGCACTGTGGACACAAAACAGAATTAGAACGATTGGATGACTGGTTCTCATAACAATTAAATCCAATGCTTATGTTGCTTTACTTGCTTACATGTAATAAAGTTAATGCCACTATGTAAAAACAACATAGGCCTGCACAGTATGTAGTCTATCTGCAATACCTAGTAGCCTACACTTACCACTTCCTAAAATAACGTTCAATTATTAGATTCATATAATATGTAGTATTTAATGATGGTAGGTTGTGTTGTGTTAGTGGTCTTAGTATTAAATACATGTGTTTTGTACCCTGCGATTCTTAGCCTGTACACTTTAGCAAGAGTTTAACTTCAAACAAAAGCAAAGCCAGGCAATAGAGTATAGCCAACCAACAGCTGACGTAGCGACAAATCATCAGATCGTAACCGAATTCTGCCGACGGCTACCGGCTAGCAAACAAGATATAGTAGCCAGTTTATCCACCTAGGCTAGGCCGGGGCTCCAAGGCAGGCAGCCACCACAGGCTACGTGGGAGCGCGTAGGCTAACTTACAAGATAGTAGCTTGACCAATGTATTGCTACACAGTGTAAACAGCGTCGTGGTAACACCTCTGAGGTTGTGCAGTCCACAAAAATCGACTGGCAACAGGTCAAAGACAAGACTCCGTTTATAGCTTTACACAGTCTATAGCTAGCTGTAATGCAAAGTCAGGTCAGTGGTTGAAGCATCCTTGAAGTCAACACAGGCCAATAATAAACAGGATAGGAACTTACTACTGCACTCCTCGTCGGCACATCTTTTAAGGTCCGAAAATTTTTTATCCAAAGCTGTAGTGGAAATAAAATTAAACATTAGTAATAAAAAGCCTTTTCGGTAAAAAACCTTTGCTGCCATGTTGGCAGTTTTGATTGGGTTGATACTACTGCTTGAGCATGAGCACTGAAGGAGCCGACACGTCAGCAAATCCGGTTGTGGGGTGTTCCTTTACATTCATATGACATGATACGGTTCTGATTTGGGTTGAACCTGCCGTGTCACTGTGCTTATTACACATTTAGGACATCTTAAAGCCATATTCAAACGTTATAATAATTACAGTTTACAGAGGCAATTGCAAATAACATCGGAATGTTGTCAAACAACAGGTTTAACATAATGCATGTGAGTGCCTGTTTACGTTATTATCATATGGCTTCAAGGCAAGCCTTCCACCAAGTAATACAATCCTTCCCACGAGCTTCTTTGTCAGGCAATAACAACTGTCCTAAATGCAGCATATGGTAAATTGTATTATAACAATTTACCATTTAATTGTTCTATAATTTTGCAGCAACCTATTAAAAAAATTTAGAAGACACTAAAGTATTTATTTGCCAACAGCAAACACGGTAGAAGAAGAGCTGCCCCGCCTCTTCCGCTTTCCACGTCGTGAAAACAAAACGTGTTTTAGATTAGAAAAAATATTCAAATAATTTACTTCAACGTTAGGCGTCTTTTGAAGTGGCTCTGGTAACGTTAACGCTATTTAAGCATATTAAACTATACAAATATAAACGTACAATAGTTCAGGGCAGAAGCAATTTATAGTTATCTAAATGCATGTAGGTCGAGGAATGCTATTTAGTCCAGTACCGTACCCGTGCCGGTATCGTACCAGTACTGTATTCATATTTTGAATGTGCCGTACCGTAATGAATTTAGCCTCTAACTCTCGAAATCATCAATGAGCTGCTATTTATAAATGAAACGAAATCCAACTCTGGACCGGCATTCAAATAGAAGAGCAGGCTGTTGGTTTATAACATTACTTTATGCTATAACCTTGTTATTTCCTGGTCTGATATCATTTTTGAATTAACAATAACATCACTGTTGTTATCCCCTATTTGGAAATAATGAATTACTGATCACCAAAGACATTGATAAACAGCAAAAGTCAAGCTGAATAGATCATGATTGAGTTGGAAACCGAGCTCACACGCTCAAAACAGACTGAACGTGATTCCTCAGATGATTCCTGGTCAAAGAAAAGAAAAAAGAAAGAAAAGCTCCCTATGCCAGATAACATTTTTCCAGGTATATATCATACATCATTTGAGATGTGTTGAGCTACAATACCATTACATTTGACTTTCTCGTGTATGCTTAATGTCTTTAGAGAAACCCAGAGAGACTGGGTTCCACAAATCTGCACGGGTTTGTCTGCAGAAGATCCGAGAAGCCATGTTGCATCATCGATGGCAAGAGGCAGCAGAGTATATGTCCAGCTACCCTCAGACACTGGAGGACACAACAGCAACTAATTCACATACAGAGGTAAGAATCATCAGGTCCAGCTGTTGTTCAGAAATTAACTGTATAAAATGTGGTTTTTAATTCTTCCTGTATATCCTTCCAGATCATTTGGAAGGTGGGCACAGAGATTTTACGGCATAATCCAAATACAACAATGGATGACTTCAATATCTTCTATGAACAAATGAAACAGACAGGATTTAAGCAATACCTATGGGTACGCTATATAATCTAACTTCACCTTTAAATATGACTTGCTTGATCGCTGAAGTCTTGTGTTTTTTATAGACTTATTGAGTTTGACGTTCTTGTCTAGATCTGTCTGGAACATTCTTTTCATCTGCTGGTGAACGGAAAGATCGAGGAGGCAAAGCATCATTTGTCCACTGCTGAAAGTTGGAGGCATGGAAAGATTTCACAGGGGCAGTCTCAGATGATTAAGTTGATCCAGGCATACAGTAGCTTGCTGGATTACATTAAATGGTGTGACATAAAATGCACACTCTCACATAACACTGGTAAGGGGATATGTGTGATGTCTATTATTTATTTGTGCACTAGTAGAATGTCAGTGCTTGTGTTTCGTTACAGTTCCACCTACAGGTCAGATCATAGTATTCATATTGGTAAAATGTATTTCTTTGCATTGCTATAGTCATATTGTTTTAACTGTTGAACTAATAATTGACTCTGAATTAACTAATGTTACTGATTAAAATAAACACATATACTGCATACTTATTGTGAGTTTGAACTACTGCGTTTTGCAATTATTGGATTGGAATAACTGTTTCAGATGAGCATGACATCAATTCCAGCCTAGAGATGAAGAACTTCTTCAGAAAATCCTTGGTCAATTTAAAAGAGATTATAAAGCACCCAGGCATTTGGGATCCATTTGTGCTTTGTTATGTTGATGTAAGTTCTGCTGCAAAGCAAATAATGTCCCCCCCACTGAACATAAACAAATGTAACTCTCTGTTTTATGCCAGTGCCATACTCCAGATGAGTAAATAACCTGTTTAATGTGTTATATTGGTAGATGCTGGAATTCTACGAGAAGTACGAGGAGGCAATGAAGGTCCTAGATGATTATGCGTATGATAGCTCCTTTCCTCCTAATCCCAACGCACACATCTATCTTTATCAGTTCCTAAAGAGGCATGATGCTCCTGAGAGGAAATTGATGAAAGTATTAAAGGTATAATTGCAAGGTGTGACATATATATATATATATATATATTACACTGGCATTTCATGTGTAACTCAGCAGATCATTATAATACAAAATAAGTATTTTACATTTAAATCTTCAATTTTTTTTTAGATCCTTAATGCATTGGTTCCAAGCCACGAGCTAATGCTGGAATATTGTTCTCTCTTGCTTCAGTCCGGTAAAATATGGTTTACTTTCACAACCTTCTGCTAAGATAAGATCTTAGCAATTCAACTCATAATTTACATAGTAGCTATGTTCAATTATGTGATCTTGCAATGCTTGGGCTCCTACTTCTGACTTCTTATTTCTGCATCACGTCAGATACAAGTGTCACTTCAGTGATTATTTTGTATTGTATTTTAATGTCCCCACAGATAATGAAGGTTATGTCCAGAAAGCTTTAGTAGTTGCTCTAGAAATGCTGGACTATCCCTGCTGGAAGAGCAACTTGGTTGTGTGGAAGTGTTTGAAAACCATCATGGTCAAATTACAGCATCAGTATGTATTAACATTTAAATGTGCTCTGCATTCAAAATAACTGTATTGAATGTTATACATTGAACCCGTTTCCAATCCTTTGTATTACTATGTGTTTTACTGTGTAATGTACAAGTCTTGCAGCATTATGTATCTGTTCTCATGTCATAAAGCTTTATGTAAAGAACATGCAACATAGAAATTATTAATGTATCTATACAGTTTTGGCAATTGTGTGAGTTCATGCTTTGTCATAACCAATTTTCCACATTGCATTGCAAAATCTAAAAATTTAATTATTTAAACATTTTTTAAAGGTACTTAGTTATCAAATGATGCATCAGAGAGATAAGCAGTAATATTGCAGCGGTGGGGCTGTAATATCTTCTCTTTTAACCTTTAAATATTGTTAAGGAATAATGTTCTGCATTATATTTCATTATAGATGTAAACATGAATGGAAGGAAATTGTTTCAGAAAAGATGATTTCAAAGGACTGGTGGCCCACATTTCACTTCACAAGCTTCCATGCAAGAAAGGAATCTGAGGAAAACCCTGAGTTACTGGAAGTTAAAAGGTCACTCAGTGAAGTTCTTTGTCCAGGTAAATTAGGTATAGGGTCCACTGGGTGGGCCAGAAGATACTTCAAGACTTTTTAAAAAATCTACTAATAATATCTTAATACATTTGTTTTATGATACTGTATTAGTGGTGTAATGAAATAACTGGTTGTTCCTGATGTGATATTCTATTTTTTTTAAATGATTTTTTACAGGCCAAACTCATTCCTACAATGCTTTTAGGATAGGTGAAAGCAGGATTTACAAGAGCAAAAAGAAAATATCAAAACATTATTCCCAACCAAAACAGAAGAAATGCGGAATCCTCAGTGAATAGTCGGAGTAAAATACTGATATGCTTTGGACACATCAGGACACTTGACAGTGAGAGGACATCAGCCATTTCATTATTTGTTTTGCAGTTGTCTTAAGATATTCTACAAATTCTCACTAGGTGGAGCTCTTGCTATGTATACGGTGTGTAGATGGATTTTCATCTCATTTAAGAAATGGTACACAGCTCATCAGTTCATTATAGGTAAAATAAATATGTTAATGAATGTGTGAAATCTACTCGCCTGCTTATTGACAGAGCTGAATGATCAAGTGCTTACTGTAATTCTAAAGTGTAAAGAACTTTTAATCTTTTAACTCCTAAGAGCGTTTGTTATGTTTCAACCCTGAAGATGTGTGTGCACATAATAGCCTTAGTACAATTGTAGAATGACCCTTGACAGGGCAGCAAAGCCTTTAAAATATTTAATAAAATAGAGTAAGCCATGTGGGTGTAAGCATTTACTTTATCTTGTGGTTGCAAGGGGTTAAAGTGTAAGTGTATAATTAGTCTATTTCAGCTTGTGCAGCGACTCAGGTGTGCGTGTTGCGTGTGCGTGCGTGCCTGGCTCTGCAGTCATTACATAAACCAAAGCCCAGAGCACAGCTGTGAAGTGGCAAAACATTGGCTATGTCATCTGAAAACCCTCCTTCTCAACTCAGGGAAACAATTAGCTTGAGAAATATGTCTAAATTATAGTGCAGATTTCCCTCAATATTCTGTATGATTCTAAACATTTAATTGCCCCTTAAATCCAGCAGATACATCCAAACAAAATAACACGTAAGAATGTCAGGTTCAGGGCTGTAATAGAAATTGTTTCATTGTTTGATTAATTGTGATGCCAATGAAATCGCTAATAAATGCAGAATAGAGTACCATAAGGAAGACAGAGACTACTAAACTAATTGTTGTTACAGACATGCATACTTTTACATTGTCATGCATAATTTTTTTCATGTTTGGTTGACTTGTTGATGCTTATAATTAATAAACTATACATAATTGAGATGTCATAAAGATTTAAATAGCCTAGACATTTATAAAGTTAGCATGGGCTACTGTAGTAGTTATCTTAATTCCAGTGAATAATAAACAGTTTAGCCTACAACTGACCTATGTTCTTTTCAATTGTTTCTCTCGCATAGAGGACACCGGGGCTTTTTGTCACACGGGTAAATTGTCACGTCATTCATATGTTTACCACCAGAGGGCGCTACTTAGATGATGAATGGAGTACTAGTCCGGGAAATGGAAATCACAGATGAACAGTGACCTATTAAACCTATTAAAGTAAAAAAAAGTTGAACTTGACAATGTTTGTAGTAAACCTTTTCTGTTTAAAAATCCTCACAATTCTACAAGAGCAGAAGGTAGAGGAGAGAATAAAGCATGGTTTTATACGTTTGCTTTTGCTATGTCTTGCTTTAAGGTAACTTCATGATGTAAACATTAGCAAACATGGCAGTGTGGGAACATTTTGAGAAAGGAATGAAGGCAGGAAAGAAGGAATGGAGAAGAAATGGTCAGGAAGTATCTAAGAATAAAAATTAAATGACAAAATAACACCTGATGTGACGCTAGACGGTGAGGCAGGATATTCACAAAGTGAATGTTAGGTCTGGTTATTCCAGGCTAGAAGATTGCACCTCGGCCAAAACTTCAGTTATAGTGATGAGTGCGACTGACATCTATGGCATTTGTTTGATTAGTATTTAATAAAGTATTAAATGATTAATCAAAACATTTTTATAACTGTACTGAAATAAAATATGAAAATTACATGAATACGAAGTACTATGCCTAATACTTTGATTTTCCATTTAGTGTGCAATGTTGAGCAATATAATGTATTGATCCTGAGATATATAAAAGAGTGTAAAAAGTGTGACAATATTCCCCAGTCTCCACCACACACCTGCAGCAACTCTGTGTCATGCTTGACTTGGTCTGCAGGGCTCAAGGGATTTGTAACCTAAAGTCCAGACTTTTACACTGACAGCGTTGCACCTTTCAGGCCTACCATATGGTTTGTTTGAGAGAGAGAGAGAGAGAGTTGTACTCTGCCATGTACAGTAATTTGGACTTTACATATTGATGTACTCACCAGTGCTGCAACAAGCAGAGAGGAAATTAAACAGGAAGGCCTGCAGCTTCAATTGTGTCAGATACTTTTCAACCATATGAGGATGGATGCCAAAATGGAACATGAAAACCTGCATATATGGCATAGTCTATGTTGTTTATTGAACTTATCTGGAAACCTCCCTCCTACAGTGGTTGATGTTCTGTAATTATCATGTTATACAAAAAATCAGATCTTGCACAGGCTTTTGATAGAGGAAATCAATGCAAAAATGAATCCTAAAATATACCTTTTTTTTCTCTAAAGTTGAATGTAACAACTATGATACCCGTTCACTGTGAACAGGTGAAAAATAGCTTTCAATAATTTATTAGGTGGATTAAGACTGGGGAGATGTAGCTCGATCAGCTTCAAGCTTTGTGAGAGGCTGAACCTTTTGTATTCATGGTGATGCCCTATAGCTACAATAGAAGATACATCTTCCATTGTAGCTATAGGGCATCTAGGGACCTTTGACATCTAATCAGGAAATACAGTTGAATTGTTCCAAAAACATTGCATGTAACATTGCATGAGATCAAGATGTGTCTGGAAAGATAGTATGAAATTAAATGTAATGCAATTATTTACAGACAGCGTTTGTCTGAATGAGTTTTCATTTATTGGGGAAATTCCTATTTGAGTTATGTTAAGGCAAACCTTTGAAGCAGTACAATTATGAAATAATATTTAGGATTTAAGTAAGAGAAATATTAAAAATAGTTGATAATTTTATGATGTATTACAAATACTTAAAAATTATTACAAATACTCCTTGGATTATTTATTAGATTGACAGTGCCATGGCTAGTTTGCTAGTCTGCACGTGTACTGTAGTTGTCAATCTTGCAAGGCATTACAAGGGCAATCGCTTCTGTAACTTACCTGCAGAGGGCACTCCAACCTCCTGTACAACATGATTAGCATATTTGATCAGGTTTGTGTGAGTTTAAAATGCAGAAGTAGATATAGAGATAAACCTGTCTACATACAGTATGTCAATTGTTTGTTTTGAGGTTTTGGTGTTGGCCATTGGTAACTTTGTGAAATGTATCAGCTATCAGGGAAAAACCTGTTGTTAGGCTGTTATATGATTAGTTGTTTCATTATGTACAATAATCGACTACTCATAATTTATTTTGTACTTCTTCAAGGCGTTAGTCACACTCCTATTTATCAAGTTGCTTTTCCAACTATTCTAGCCTGCATTCGGTATAGGTGTAAAACCAGGAAACACCTCAAACTGTAATCTCATTGTAACTCATTTGGACCCACTGACACATTTTTCACTTACTTATATTCTGCATGCTGAACATAGGCAGCTCAACCTGACCCAGCGAGGGTTTGTTTGTGTGCCTGTCTGTCTATTCTGTCTTGGGAGTGGGTGTCATGTGGTTGAAACATACGCCATTACCTTGTGCTCAGTCGACCTCTTTATTAATTACATATTTACTCATCGTCCACTCAATAATCTGTTAATTTTAGCTTTAGGATCCAATTTTTGATGCTAATTATGCCTGGCATTTCCCCTAGACATGTTAAACTCGATCTTCAGACTTTTTGAGGTTTTGCAGTCACAATCTCAAAATATAATACACAGACAACTCATGAATAAACATTTATGAGCTGTAGTGATTGGCTGTGTAAAGTAGTATGTTACAGACAGATGATTTAACACAGACTGAAAAAAATGCTTAAGTAAATTAATTCCAATATATTCCAATAAAACCCATGGGTATACTACAGTGGACACCAAAAAGTAAAACAAAAAAACACACACTTTCTTCACGGGATTTCTATTGTCTGACCTTTTCACGTGACGTGAAAGATCTCTGATGCCCCCTTTTCTATCCAAAATTCTAAAATGGCTGTTTTAGACAAACTGTTGGTGTGTCTTTGTTCTGTGTTAAACTGTGTGTTAGCTCAGATGAACACATGTTAGGCCTGGTGGCAGGCGCAGGCTGAATGACTGCATTAACCCGAGGACAATGGGAGCAGAGAACTAAGCCCTGTCTGACAGCCATGTAGCGCTGATGTCATCCTCTGACTCAGGCTGTGACCATTATCACTGTCACACTGGATGGCCAGCTCCGTGACATCACCAAATTACACATATCAGTTTCACATACTGTCTCACCTCCCCAAATCGGCCCTTTTCAAGCCCTTTTGAACCACTCCCTCCCCAAACAATTAGTTGAAATATTTTGACTGTGGGAAAAAAAATGTTTTCTGAGGTTCCAGGCTCCCCAAGCCTAAATAACTAACATTCCTCTCTACCCCTTCCCATACCAAGCCCATAAGCCATCATTTACTTTACCCCTACCACTAGCGTCACGCACGTTTGTGGTACAGCTGTGTTTCAATAATCATTGGGCTGGAGAAGAAATGTGCGCTTCTGTGCGCACCGTAACCGCAATGGAGGAATGTACTGTGCCTTTAAATATGTATAAATAACTATCAAAATTTAAAAATGTCTGCATATTTTATAAAACTAAATTAAAAATGAATAATCCCACAGTCCTGGGAAGATTCCCCAAGCCTCTTCCTTGCTTTATGCCATCCTTTGCATCCAGCTAACTCATTCAATCAAATCCCTCTGCATTTTAGAGAGCTCAGCACCACCATTTACAATAGAAAGATTCCAATGAAATTGCTTGTAAAAGGAAGACATTTTAAAAAGACATTGTCCACATCAGGTTGACTCAGGAGGAAAAGCCAAGGCTTAGATAAATACTTGAAGTGTGCCATTACATCAAAAGCCACAGTTGATGAGCAGAATGACAATAAGATCCAAAAAAGGCAACAATATAATGTGTTTTGTATGAAATAAATCAATACACTATCTCAAATTATTCTTAGAATACCCCTGAATCCAACTAACACGCCCTCTACGGTAGAGGCAGAGCTGGAGGCTGATGGGGGATTATCGTCAATTAATAATAATTTTAATAATTAATAATTTTTTTTTGTGTATATGTAAATATAAGGTATATGTAAATTGCTTATGTAGCACTTTGGAATTTCTTCTAATGTAAAGTGCGTTACAAATAAAATGTATTATTATTATTATTACTATTAATTACCATGGTGGAAGTCACTGAGGTAGTCAAACATCTACGCAGTGCCAAAGCCCTGGGGATTTATGAGATACGTCCAGAAATGCTGAAAGCTCTGGGTGTTGAGGTGATGTCTTGACACGCCTCTTTAACATTGCGTGGAAGTCTGGGACAGTCTCCAAGGAGTAGCAGACTGGGGTGGTGGTTCCCCTGTTCAAAATGGGGGACCAGAGAGTGTGTGCCAATTATAGGGGTATCACACTTCTCAGCCTCCCTGGTTAAATCTACTCTAAAGTACTGGAATGGAGGGTTCTGTCAATAGTCGAACCTCAGATTGAAGAAGACCAATGTGGTGTAAATCTGAGGCCATGGTTCTCAGCAGGAAACCGATGGATTGCCTACTCCGTGTAGGGAATAAGTCCTTACCCCAAGTGAAGGAGTTCAAGTACCTCGGGGTCTTGTTTCTGAGTGAGGGGACATTGGAGCAGGAGATTGGCCGGAGAATCAGAGCAGTGGGAGCGGTATTTCAATCACTTTACCCCACCGTTTTGACGAAAAGAGAGCTGAGCCGGAAGGCAAAGCTCTCGATCTTCCTAGCAATTTTAGTTCCTACCCTCACCTATGGTCATGAAGGGTGGGTCATGACCGAAAGAACAAGATCACGGGAACAAGCGTGACGAAATGGGGAGCCCGCTGCTCCTCTGCATCGAAAGGACAGTTGAGGTGGTACGGACATCTAGTAAGGATGCCCCCTGGGCGCTTCCCTTGGGAGATGTTCCAGACACGTCCAGCTGGGAGGAGGCCTCGGGAAAGACCCAGGACTAGGTGGAGAGATTATATCTCCACATTGGCCTGGGAACGTCTCGGGATCCCCCAGTCAGAGCTTGCTAATGTGGCTCGGGAAAGGGAAGTTTGCGGTCCTCTGCTGGAGCTGCTGCCGCCACGACCTGACTACAGATAAGCAGATATGGATGGATGGATGGATGGGTAATAGTAATAATATGTATTATACAAATATTATTAAGCTATGTTTCAAAAAGGGATATATTATCATGTGATCATTTAGAATTTAAACCCAAGTTACCCAACATTAAATTATGATCTGTTATTCTGCATGTAAATTTACAAACTGCTCTCTTAAAGGCGCTCCATACAATATGTTCAACATTTTCAGCAAACTATTACAGACATCGCGAGTTAATTCGATCCTGAGCAGTGAATGACATCACACTCCCTTTTATGTGTGTTGTAAACCAAACTCCTCTGTTCTTTTTTTTTCTTTTTCATAGCGTGCATTTGCTAATGCATGTTGGTGCACGTGTGTATGTGGCCCACGCAGGGGCGCCGCCAGGAATTTTGGGCCCCATGACAAAAAAATAATTAGGCCCCCTCTGCGCAGCTGTTGTCACCACATCTCTAGGACCTAACTGTCCTATCAAATGATTTACATAACTCTAATTAAAGGCTTGCAACTGTCTTGCTTCTTGTAGTTTAGTATTTTTACTAGCACAATATTTACTGCTGGTGATTTGTATGTAAGTCTACATACAGTATGCAGTTCACTATTAGATGCAAGATTTAAAGCCACCATAAAAAAAATCCTTAATGTTTCACAGTCTCAATGTATTTTTATTTATTTACTTCTGTCTTCTTCCACCATGCATCTCTCATCCTCATCATCACTGTAACTTTCTTTCCCTTTTTCCTTTGTTTCTACACGTCTTCCTCCTTCTATCTGAGAGCCCTGGCTCTGTAGGATGTACACAATGCATGCGCTATATACATATATACTGTGATATTTACAGTATATATATATATATAAAAAAATGCAATATACCGTTAAATGACACTAACACTACAGAACATTGACCCAAGTTACCTAGAGTTCTGAATCACCACCACTTGATTACATACATTAGATAAAAAAAATTTTGTGTGTGCAAGCTTCTCAAATAGTTTGCCCTTCGTGATGGGAATAATAGTCTGTATCTATAGATGTCATTCAACAGCCATAATTCAATCTAAATGAATGTATCAAACTGGATTATTTTAATATTGTCTGTAATTTACATGCAGGCCACCATCCAGTACAAACAGTAGGGTGTTTTTTTTTTTTTTCATAATGACCATTATGTGAGAAAATAATTTGTTTGAATTTCTGTCATTAATACTTGCATTTAAATTTTTGTTATGGTAAAAAGAGCAAGAGAGACAAAGAAATCTCCACAGACTCCCTGGAATGATGCTAACTGGCAT